>JAVJIF010006172.1:0-57182 GCA_038442645.1 Agave tequilana
CCAAGTCGACTACCAAACTCTCTGGAAATCACTTTAGTCGACTCCTGCAGACTAGTAGTCGACTGAAGACCCTACTAGTCGACTAATCCCCCACTAGTCGACTAATTCTGACTATTTAACTTAGTTGTTTCCTTTCTGATTTTGGACTTTAACCCCTATACACTTGTGTGGTACATTGTTCATGTTTATGCCTCATTAGATATTACATGGCATGTTACTTGATGGATCTCATGGCTTATACTTCATGACTTGGCACCATGTATATTCATGTTAGACTGTTAATTAAATGTATATCTCCACTTTATCATGCCATCACTTGTACCAAGCATGATTGATTTGACCTTTACATAAAATAGACCAACTTATATTGGGTCCGGGGGAGACCATGCGGATATCGATTGTGTTCGTGTTTACAGTGGTTTTAGGAAGTGTTGTGCAACCCCGTTCCAGTCTGACCTGCGGTACACCAGGGGACTGAGGGGAGAGCTTGCTCCCTGTATTGCTGGTACCATATTGATAAGGGCATGCAAAGTCCCTTTATTGAGGCCTAGCGGCTGGGTTCCGTTACAAGCACGGAACATTATTGGGCCGTTATCCCGGGCATGCACGGGATCCACTGTAACATAGTTCATCGATACAACCCCTGATTTCCAATAACCCCCTTGCTTTATTGGGATATGGATCTATGTGCACTGGACGCTGGACCACATAGCTAGATATCACGATGAAACAAGTAATAATAATAAGACATCAATTGTAGATGTATTGTTTTAGGACTTTGGATTTCCATGCTTTATCCTTTATATTGCTATATCTATTTACTCGTATCCATTAGCCATTTGCCATTATCTCGTTTATTGTTATATGTCTTGATTCTGTGGATTTGCATATTCAGATTCCGAGACTTGGAACGAAGTGGATCCATCCACTGAGGACCAAGAGTACTTCAGTGAGCAGGCCGACCAGCTCTAGTTCCTCCAGTGCCGTACTCTTCATTTTTGGCTCACGCGTCTTCCTTTCTTACGTGAGCATCTTGTATACAATTGTATATCTTCTTTTGGACTTGGTTGTGAAACAAAACACTTGTAAAGTGTATTAGTTCATAACTTGTACTTGTACTTTATTGTTGGCATATATGAATATACCACGCTTTTGTTTTATACTCTGAGTTTGTATTGTACTTTTACGCTTAGCGTATATACTTGGGGGAGTTCTGACCTACGTATATACGTCGCAGTGACGTCCCCGTATCCGCGGGATCGGGGCGTTACAGGTTGGTATCAGAGCCTAGGCTCTCAAACTAAAGTACAATCAAGTGGCAAATTCTAGTAATTTGCTTATGCCAACTACATGTACAAAGTTATAGAGTCCTTCTTGCTTCCTTCATTGATCAATTCCTTCGTATCCTAACTCCTTTCCATTGTTTCCAATCCAGTATCATTCGGAATGGAGAGACGATCGGGTCGTAACAACATCGGCAGGCACCCAACGGACCAGTAGGCGGAGAGAATGCTGATGTCCTACAGATCATTCAGACTATGCCTGGGGAATCAGCAGCAACAGATGAATAACCAGCAGCAGTTCCAACAACAGCAAATGGACAATCAGCAACAGCAGATGCAGAACCAGCAGCAGCAATGGAACATCAGCTGCAGCAGACCGAGCTCCTTAGGCAAGAGCTAACAGCCCCGAAAGAACCGAAGCCGGGGAATGTATCGGATTTCCGGAGATTGCAGCCTGCAGTGTTCACGGGGGTGAGGAGCCATTGGAGGCAGAACAATGGTTGACGGACACGACAGACCTGCTGAACGCAGCTCGTGTCCCACAGGAGAGTCAAGTTGAGGTCGCTAAGATCCAGCTGAAGGACATAGCTCGGACTTGGTGGCTTGCAGAGGAGGCTCGCTTTGGAGAGGCCTATCACTTGGGCTACCTTCTCCAAGAGTTTCTACAGCCGCTTCTTTTCCGGCTACAGCACAGGAAGAGATGGAGGAACAATCATCGGACTCAAGCAGGAAAACAAGTCGGTAGATGAATATGCAGCAGACTTCCTTAGACTCAGCCGTTTCGCTCCTTATATGGTGACGGACGAAGAGAAAGCGAGCGAGCAGGTTTCAGAAGGGTTTCGGATGGATATTCAGATGTACATGATGTCTCAGGAGTTGAAGACATATGCAAAGTGTTCTCTCTACGCTCGGAAGGTAGAGCGGGGTTTGAGAAGACACAGGGGGATCAGATGAGACAGCAGGTCATGAAGAGGCCTTTTGTACCTATGGGACGAGGAGCCCATTCAGAGCAGCAAAGATGCAGAGGCAACCTTACAGGCCAGCACCTTATCAGACAGCCCAACCACTCCCTGTCTGCAGCTTTTGTGGGAAGCTAGGGCACATTCGACCCAATTGCCGGAGGGCAAATGGTTTGTTTTTATGGTGTGGGTCTCGAGATCATGCAGTAGAGACTTGTCCACACCGGAGATTTGGGACAACAACCAGACCTTACCAGCACTTCCAGGACCAGTGGACAGAGAGTGTTGCCAAGACCAATTGGGCAGAGGGATCAAGGTCCGGTGGTGAGGAGAGACCAGGGACCAGTGGTGAGGAGAGCACCCCTTCCTCCACAGCATATGATTCGCCCAGTCCAGAGAGGAGGTAGGACAGCAGCCGGGCGTGGCAGAGGTCAGGCTTACAACCTGACGGAAGCAGAGGCTGAGGCTTCAGAGGAGGTGATTACAGGTAACATTAGAGTACACTCAAAGCCTGTTCCTCGCTTTATTCGACTCTGGTGCATCCCATTGTTACATCTCAGATAAATTTGTGGCTATACATTCTATTCCTGTAGATTATTAGACCACAAATGGGAGATAAGTACAGGGAATGGGGTAGTCTTATCATCTAGAGTGTGTACTGACTGTCCAGTAGAACTGTGTGACAAGGTCTTGGCTATAGATAGATATGCTCGTACTCGACATTAAGGGGTACGACGTGATCTTAGGCATGACTTGGCTTAGTCAGTATTACGCTGTGATTGATTGTAGAGAGAAGAAGATCAACTTTAGAATTCCCCTTCAACCGGAGTTCCAGTTAGTGGAGAAGTGAAGTCCACTAAGGGAAAGCAGATCATTTCTTCGGAGGTTCAGAAGCAGAAGATGCCAGTGTGGGATGAATTCCCGGAGGTGTTTGCGGAGATCACGGACTGCCACCTGTCAGGATGATAGAATTCTCCATCAAGACTATCCCAGGAGCAGCACCCTTCTAAGGCTCCGTACAGGATGGCACCAACGGAGTTGGAGGTTTTGAAGAAGCAGCTACAGGAATTATCAGATAAGGGATTGATCAGGCCAAGTACTTCACCGTGGGGAGCTCCAGTATTGTTGGCCAATAAGAAGGATGGTAGTAAGAGACTTTGTATTGACTATAGGGAGTTAAACAAAGTCACCATCAAGAACAGGTATCCCCTTCCCAGGATAGATGACTTATTTGATCAGCTTCATGGGGCCCGTGTATTCTCCAAGTTGGATTTACAGTCGGGCTATCATCAGCTGAGAGTGAAGAAGGAGGATATACTGAAGACGGCATTCAGGACCCGATATGGCCACTACGAGTTTCTTGTTATGCCTTTCGGGGTCACTAATGCTCCTGCAGTGTTTATGGACTTGATGAACAGAGTGTTCTCACCCTTCTTGGATCAGTTTGTTGTTGTTTTCATTGACGATATCTTGATCTATTCCAAGAACAAGAAGGAGCATGAAGAACACTTGAAGATCGTGTTGCAGACACTTCAGCAGGAGCAGCTTCATGCAAGAGGAGCAAGTGCGAGTTCTGGCTAGACAGTATAGCATTCCTCGGACATGTGGTGTCAGCAGAAGGTGTCTCAGTTGATCCGAGTAAGGTCCAGGCAGTAAGAGAGTGGCCAGTTCCGAGGACAGTGACAGAGATAAAGAGCTTTCTTGGACTAGCTGGCTATTATAGACGCTTCGTCCAGGACTTCTCTAGATTGCAGCTCCATTGACTAAGCTCACCAGGAAAGGGAGAAGTACATTTGGACAGAGGAGTGTGATGTAGCCTTCGAGCAGTTGAAGCAGAAGCTCATTTCAGCTCCTATCTTGAGAACTCCCTCAGGGAGAGGAGGGATGGTCATCTTTAGTGATGCCTCGGGTAAAGGCCTAGGATGCGTGCTTATGCAACATGATCATGTTATCGCATATGCATCTAGGCAGTTGAAACCTCATGAGAGGAATTACCCAACTCATGATTTGGAATTGGCAGCAGTGATCTTTGCATTAAAGATTTGGAGGCACTATCTTCTGGGAGATAGAGTGCTGATATATACAGATCACAAGAGCCTCAAGTATATCTTCTCGCAGAAGAGTTGAATATGAGGCAGAGGCGGTGGCTGGAGCTTATGGCAGACTACGACATTGACTTGCAATATCATCCAGGCAAGGTCAATACAGTCCCGGATGCTTTGAGTAGGATGCCAGAGAACAGAGTACTTGTCCAGTTCACTCAGCAGGAGGACTTGATTCGGATTCATCCGATTGGATTTGATGGTGGTCCGAGGAGCTGAGAAGACAGGACAGCTTATGGCTTTACAGATCCAGTCTTCACTGATAGAGGAGATTAAGGAAGCCCAGAAGGAGGATCCCAGACTCCAGACATTTAGAGATCAGGTCGAGGCTGGATTGAGGACGGATATCTGTATTCGTCCGGATGGTGCCTTGTATTATGGAGATAGGATTTGTGTTCCTCCGGGAGAAGTGAGACAGAAGATTTTGGCTGAAGCCACAGTTCAGCCTATTCTATACACCCGGGGGGAAACAAGATGTACCAAGACCTGAAGAAGCACTTGTGGTGGAATGCCATGAAGAGAGAGATAGCTCAATTTGTGGCTAAGTGCTTGGTGTGCCAGCAGATAAAGATCGAGCATCAGAGATCGGCTGGACTTCTGCAACCTTTGCCAATACCTGAGTGGAAGTGGGAGCATATCACTATGGACTTCGTCACAGCATTACCTCGTAGTCCCAAGGGTAATAATGCTGTGTGGGTTATCATTGACCGTCTCACTAAGTCGGCCCACTTCATACCCATTCCGGGTCGGTCTGACGACAGAGGTGTTGGCGGAGAAGAGTATATGAAGGAAGTGGTCCGTCTGCATGGAGTGCCAGTCAGTATTGTTTCAGACAGAGATACGAGATTCAGATCTCACTTTGGGAGAGTCTCCAAGAGAGTCTGGGCACTCGCTGAAGTTCAGTACAGCTTATCATCCCAGACGGACGGACAGTCGGAGCGGACCATCAGATCCTCGAGGACATGCTTAGAGCTTGCATGATTGAGTTTGGAGGTTCTTGGGAAGACCATCTACACTTGGCCGAGTTTTCTTATAACAACAGTTACCAGGCAAGTATAAAGATGGCACCTTTTGAGGCAATGTATGGGAGGAAGTGTCGGTCACCGATTTGTTGGGATGAAGTCGGTGAGAGGAGTCTTTTGGGGCCAGAGATGCTGATTCAGACCACAGAGAAAGTTAGAGTTATCAGAGATCATCTCAAGGCAGCTCAGAGCAGACAGAAGAGTTGGGCAGACACACGGAGGAGGCCAGTGGAATTCGGAGTTGGAGATCATGTTCTTGAAGATTTCACCCACCAAGGGAGTGATCCGGTTCGGCGCTCGTGGGAAACTAAGTCCGAGATATATCGGCCCATTCGAGATATTAGATCGAGTGGGAGATGTGTCTTATCGATTGGCGTTGCCGCCATCGTTGGACGGGGTTCATAATGTTTTCCACGTGTCTCAGTTGAGGAGGTATGTGAAGGATGACAGCCATATTTTGGATCATTCCGAGCTGGAGTTACAACCAGACTTATCATATCAGGAACAGCCAATGGCCATCTTGGACAGGAGTGTCAAGACACTGAAGAGCAAGGATACCTTTAGTGTTAGTGTCTTGGAACCGCCATGTGCCAGGAGAGGCCACATGGGGCGAGAGGACGTCATCCGAGAACGATACCCGCAACTCTTCACCACTTGTAAGACTCTTCCCTTCTATCTCTACCGTTATATTCCATCTATCATGTCTTTCCTTGTTGTCTTTCATCTTGCGAAATTTCGAGGACGAAATTTTTGTAAGGTGGGTAGATTGTAATACCCCGTTTCCGGAATACGTACCTTGTTGCGTATTCAGCTTTTCAGTCGTATTTTTCGATTTACTTTCCGTATTTATCCGATTTCAATTCCAAATATCATTTTCCAATATATTAGAATTTATGTGATTTTCTGGAATTTTCTGGAATTAAAATGAATTTCTTCAAAACCGGTGTCGACCAGCGCCGCTGATCAATTTTCTGATTTTTATTTTCCAAACTGTTAGGAATTTTCAGAAAGTCCTTTAGACTTTATTAATTAGAATCAGATTTCTTATAAGTCCTTTTTCTGAGAATTTCTGATTTTATGAAAATTCCAACGGAGTCGGTTTTTTCCGATTCCGGGATTTTTAGTTCCAAAATTATAAAGTATTTCTCCAACGGATCCCCTATAAGTTTTAGTATATTATTATGGATTTTTGGTGAAATTAGGAATCGTTCCGAGATACTCGAAATCAGGACGATTTCGGTATTTTCCGAAATGTTTTCCGTGTACGTGACTTTAAACCGGGAACCCGTGTTTTCAATATTTTAATTTTTCGAGTTAGAGAAAATATCTTCTCTTTTTATAATTTCTTTTCCTTTTCCTTTTTCCTTTTCTTTTCCTTTCCTTCCTTCCTTCCACCAAATCTCAAATATCTTTTCCATCAAATATCCCAAGTCCACACTCTTCCTCATTAATGCCCTCATTAACTCTTCTTCCCCATGGCCGGCCACCATTGGCCAAGGGAAACACCTCATCCCCACTCTTTTGCAAATAAGCCCTCTCTTTTTAATATTGCATTCCCTCTACAAAAACCAAACCTATATAAACAAAATCCTTTACACTTTTATTCTTCTTCTCTTCACCAAGAAACAACCTTCACAAAATCCCTCTCCTTCTCCAAGCAAACCCTAGGTCTTCCTCTCCATCTCAAGCAACTTGGTTTAAGGATCGTCCGCGATATCGTCAAGAATCGCGTTGGTGCTTTTCGTCGATTTCTATCTCTTCGGGACTCGTAAAAGCCCCACACAACCTATCCAAGTGAGTATATTTACTCACCAGGACTAGACAACTCCCTTGTTTACTTGTGATGCTCATTCATGTACATTTATGCCATAAAAATCGTATTTTTAACCCATCAAACAACCATCAGAATTTCTATTCTGTTTTCTGTTTTTCCCAGTATTAGTCGACTTGACCTAGGACCTAGTCGACTAACCATTTTAGTTGAAACGTAGCTTTTCTGATTTTCACAGTTTTAGTCGACTAAGACCCAATAACCAGTCGACTAGACCCCCCTAGTCGACTACATTTTAACCCTAGTCGACTAATTTTCCTTGAACCAGAAAACACCAACTCTCCACTCCAGTCGACTTATCCCAAATTATTAGTCGACCAGAGACCTCTAGTCGACTACACATAGTACCCTAGTCGACTAACATGTCCCGGAAATTAATCCCAAATTTCTATATCAAAGATTTAGTCGACTTGCGTGCCCATAGTCGACTTATAGCCCACCACTAGTCGACTACCCTTCCAACCCAAGTCGACTACCAAACTCTCTGGAAATCACTTTAGTCGACTCCTGCAGACTAGTAGTCGACTGAAGACCCCTACTAGTCGACTAATCCCCCACCTAGTCGACTAATTCTGACTATTTAACTTAGTTGTTTCCTTTTCTGATTTTGGACTTTAACCCCTATACACTTGTGGTACATTGTTCATGTTTATGCCTCATTACTGATATTACATGGCATGTTACTTGATGGATCTCATGGCTTATACTTCATGACTTGGCACCATGTATATTCATGTTAGACTTGTTAATTAAAATGTATATCTCCACTTTATCATGCCATCACTGTACCAAGCATGATTGATTTGACCTTTACATAAAATAGACCAACTTATATTGGGTCCGGGGGAGACCATGCGGATATCGATTGTGTTCGTGTTTACAGTGGTTTTAGGAAGTGTTGTGCAACCCCTGTTCCAGTCTGACCTGCGGTACACCAGGGGACTGAGGGGAGAGCTTGCTCCCTGTATTGCTGGTACCATATTGATAAGGGCATGCATAAGTCCCTTTTATTGAGGCCTAGCGGCTGGGTTCCGTTACAAGCACGGAACATTATTGGGCCGTTATCCCGGGCATGCACGGGATCCACTGTAAACATAGTTCATCGATACAACCGCTGATTTCCAATAACCCCCTTGCTTTATTGGGATATGGATCTATGTGCACTGGGACGCTGGACCACATAGCTAGATATCACGATGAAACAAGTAATAATAATAAGACATCAATTGTAGATGTATTGTTTTAGGACTTTGGATTTCCATGCTTATCCTTTATATTGCTATATCTTTTTACTCGTATCCATTAGCCATTTGGCCATATCTCGTTTATTGTTATATGTCTTGATTCTGTGGATTTGCATATTCAGATCCGAGACTTGGAACGAAGTGGATCCATCCACTGAGGACCAAGAGTACTTCAGTGAGCAGGCCGACCAGCTCTAGTTCCTCCAGTGCCGTACTCTTCATTTTTGGCTCACGCGTCTTCCTTTCTTACGTGAGCATCTTGTATACAATTGTATATCTTCTTTTGGACTTGGTTGTGAAACAAAACACTTGTAAAGTGTATTAGTTCATAACTTGTACTTGTACTTTATTGTTGGCATATATGAATATACCACGCTTTTGTGTTATACTCTGAGTTTGTATTGTACTTTTACGCTTAGCGTATATACTTGGGGGCAGTTCTGACCTACGTATATACGTCGCAGTGACGTCCCCGTATCCGCGGGATCGGGGCGTTACAAGATATTATATCATGCCTTGTAATAACTGTGTACTGGTGTTATTATTGTTGGATTTTGTGTTACCACTGTGCTTCCGTACTCTGATTCTTATCTGTACTGATACTTAGGGTATATGCGTGTGGGTATTTCTGACCTGCGCATATATGTCGCAGTAACGTCTCCGTACCTGCGGGATTCGGGCTTTACAGGGTGGTATCAGAGCCTAGGCTCTCACATCTTCAGTACAACCAGTCGGCAAATTAATGGTAAAAGAAATTTGCAATTGGAATGTATGAGTCGTGGTTATACAATCCAACTGCAAGTACAAAGTTATCTATTCCCTCTTGATCGTCATTTCCTTAATTCTTGGAATCTCTTCTATCCTTTTCCATTTCCAGTTCCTGTCATCCTTATACCAACTCAAGATATGGATAAACTGGGAGGGTAGCAGCAAGACAGATTGGTTCGCTATCATTATGTTATGATATTCTTTGACTTTGGTGCATCACCTGGTTATATTGGATGGTTCTTCGGCTTCGCATTCTATTCTTGTATATATGGATACATCACGGGGAAATCAACATAGCAAGTAGGGTAGTCATCACTATATAATCAGACAGACCGTATCATTACCTGAGGAGTGTCGGTATGAAATAGTATTCCAGATTCAGGGCTTCTGCCAGACGGAGTTATGGAGATAGCACTCGGGACTCATTTCGGTTATTATGATTTCTTGATGTGTTCTCAGAGCAACCAACTTCTGGCGGTTTTTTATTGATTTAGTGGACTACGGACCCTGCTGAACGAAGGTCGTGTTTTAGTCACCCGTGGACCTAACCAGGTGTGGGCTTCGCTGCACCCTGGTGCCTAGCATTAAGTGTTGTGTTATGCGCTGGCTTCGTTGCGTGAGCTCCGCCAAGTACGAGCCTCGCAGAGCGTTAGCTCCGCTGCACCCTAATGCTTAGCGCCTGAGATGTGTTACGCGATGGTCTCACCTAGGCTTGGTTCCGTCCGTGGCTAGTCCCTTCAGTGTTGCTTAGCACTCTAGCCTGTTCCTTAGATTTCTTCCGCCTAGCGTGTTTTCATGGATCCGATGAACAGGGTTTTCTCGCTGTAACTGAGCTATTGCCATGATCCTTATGAATGATCCATTCAGCCAACCTTGCAGGGATTGAGTATTCTTTAATGGTTCATCTATAGTCAGGTTATCATTCAGAAGTCAGTCTTCAGAATTCTCCATGGTTATTCTATATTCTTGGCTATGTCTTTCGGAGATTGCAATGCCCAGTATTCAGAAATTCTTAATTATTGGTCTTCTTGATTTATACTCAGTATTACCTGGGTTTTCTTTATCTCGGTATTCTGGTTTATTCTCAGAGAAGTAGTATGTACGCGGCATCGATAATTCTACTATAGATTCTTTATCAAGGACAGCTTCATGCCATGCGGGGCTTTATATTATATTATGGATTTCAGCACTATGGATTTTTAGGGATTTATTAGCTTTGCTTCGCAGTCTGAAAGAGCAGACATCATGTTAGTATTATTATGGCACCGTCAGAAAATATATATGGCAGAAGTGCAGAAACGTCTCAGTCTTGAGTTTATCAGTCGATTGGTGGGAATTACTCTCAGTTACTCATATCTTGATTGGTATAAATTCTCATTTCTATTCCTTCTGTGTTCATCTTCCCCTTATCGAAATTTCGAGGACGAAATTTTTGTAAGGAGGATGGAATGTAACACCCCGTTCCTGGAATACGTACGTAGATACATATTCCAATTTTTCTAACATATTTCTTTGATTTATCTTGTATTTGTTGTTATTTTATGATTATTGGTGTGTATGCTTTGTATTGGATTTGGATTCGTAGACTCGGAGTCACCCCTGATCTGAACCGGCGGCCCGAACCTAGTGCATTGCTCGAATTGGCATTTCTGGTAATCAAATTTGACCGATTTTAGTTTTAAACATCATTTTCCAATATTTTAGATTTTTCATGATTTTTTAAAAATTTTCAGAATTATTTCCAAAATCTCCAAAACCGGTGTAGGTCGGCATCGCTGACTGATTCCTAAATTTTTTTTAATTTTCAAATGGGATTGAATTTCAAAAACGACTTTCACATTACCTCTTAACTCTTATTTTCTAACTAAAATTATTTCTTTAATATTTTTCAAAATTTATCGAAAATCCACCGGTTTTGGTGTCAACCAGTACCGCTGGAAGATTTCAAGATTTTTAATTTAAAATTTGTATTGAATTTCTCGAATCTGATTTCATCAAGAATCTTAAAATAATATTTTCTATTTTTGAGAATTTTTTGGAGCGATTCTGAAACAGTCAATTTTTACCCTATTTTAATAATATTATTTTCTTCCTTCATTTATTTTTCTTTTCCTTCCCAAAGTCAACTCTGACACAGCCCATCTCCCATATCACCTGTCAAGTCACATCCCCCATCACATCAATTTTTCTTTTAAATAATCTATCTCCCCCCTTTCTTTTCAAATCAATCCCCTTTTTTTCCTTTTCCTTTTTCTTTTTCATTTTTTTCCTTCTTCTCTTTCTGCTGGCGCCCGACGACCACCCCTGCCCCGGAGGGGCTGCGCGCCGCCGGCACATCGCCGACGGCTGAGCGCGGCCAGAGGGGGGCCTCCTGGCTGAAAGTACACTTAGAGGGGGGTGAATAGGTGTACGGCTAATCTAATGAACAATAATGCAGAAATTAAAAACTTAATTGCAACACACTTAGCGTAACCAAAGAGTGTAGCCGAATTCCCGGTGAAGGACTCTGAACTAACTCCTCTTGATTCCTCTGGATAAGAGTTGAGGTGCTATATGAAGCTCTCTTTGGTTAAACACAAGTGAGGGCACACACAAACAACACAAGCATGTATATGATATGACAATATGAATAAATGCACAAAGTAAGAGAGAGTTAGAGAAAGTTGATCAACTGCAAATACACGGATATGTTCCGAGGTTCGAGTACACCACTCTACGTTCCCGCCTTTACACAGAAGGATTTCCACTAACTCGTCCACACAGAACTTCCCACACAGGGAACCTCCACTGAGGATTTGGGGTAATTAAAATATGGAGTACACAACTCCTCTCCCAACCAATACAACCTCACACTTAGAGGCAAGGCACAACCAACACAAAATCCACCTTACACAAGAGGGGTAGGCACTTAGCCAACACAAATCAATCACCTCACACTTGAGGGATTCCAACACAATCTCCACCTCTCACTAGAGGGAGCCAAATACCACTTCCACTATCACCTTACACTTGAGGGATATCAACTCAGTCACCTCTCACTAGGGGGATATCACAATCAATGGAAGGTTTACAACTTGGTGATCTCAAAGATCACAAACCAATTTTCTCACTAAAATAAAGATCATAATAGATAGGATAGAAGATATGCTCAAGTGTGAGAAATCAAGGTGTTTGGAAATCAAAACACAAAGAAAAATATTTGGGAAATCAATTAGAATTTGATAGAAATGAAGAACAAAATAAATATCCCAAATCTCTATTTTTCTTTGATTTTTCCAACCCTTGAAAACAAATAAAGATGAATCCTTTTGGCTTAAAAACTCTTTTGAAAACTTGTATTAAACACTAGAGAAGATAGAAATTTTTGCTCTAAAATTGTTTTTAAAAACCAACTTCAAATGGGGTATTTATAACCCTTTGAAAATCTGCCCGTTGGCAGCTGAAAAGAGCCAGAATGCCCTTCCGGTTGACCAGCCGGTCGACCGGACAACGGTCAAATTTTTTACCGTTGAGCCCAGCGGTCGACCGCCCGGTCGACCAGGCTAAAGCTCACGGTCGACCGCCCCCACCCGAGAGTGGGTGACTTCAGTCGGTCGACCGCAAAGTCGACGGCCAAGCCAACTGGCCTTTGTGCACGTCTTGTGCACATCGGTCGACCGGGTTAGTCAACCGACTACTAGTCCGGTCGACCGTCCCGGTCGACCGCCAGAGCCTGGCAGGTATTTTTTAGGATTTAAAAACTGGTCATTTTAACTTCAATTAAATCCCATAAAATCACATAAATTCCACAAAAATCAGTTCTTGTATTATCTTTGAAATACAAATATGTGTGACAAAAATTCAATACATATTTCAAACTATATGAACCATTTTTGTGACTTGAAAAATTTACCTTAAACCAAAAACCATATTTTCAAAACTTGGATTTTTTTGAAATGGAATCCGATTTTTTCAAATACATGTAAATACAAAAATATGATACTTAAACAACTTTGAAGCATATAGTATATGGATAGAATACAATATACATGAAAGAGATATATATCAATTTTTTGACATTAAATCCGAAAATAAGTTTTATTTAAATACAAAACCTAAATACATGAATAGATTATAAAATAAGTTTTTCTAAGAATATGAAGCATACATATATATAGATCAAATCTAATATACATTAAACCACGTAAACTTGTTTTGATATAATACCTTTCATGAAAACCAAGATCAGTTAAATCAAAACCAAAAATCAATAAACATGAAACTTAAAACAAGTGTGTGTGTTGTGAACTTGAGAATATCATACTATCTAACTTTATAATGGATCTAAACAAACTATACAAACCGAAGCCTTCTTGTCTCCAAGCCGACTCGATCCAAACGCAATTCCCCGAGCTTGACTCCAATAAGTGCTAGATATGAACTTTGACACTCGAGCTCTTGAATCACCATGTGCAAGCTCCAAAACACCTTTGTTGAAGCTAATCACCTACTAATATCTTGGTTAAATATCTGAAACTAAATATCACAACATTATTAGTAAACTATAACTACATGAGTTAATCATCATCAAAACTAAAGTGGAAGGCCTCTGGGCCAACAATCTCCCCTTTTTGATGATGACAAAACTCATGGAGTTATATATGCATGGATTAAAATTAAGCTTCAAAGAAGCTCCCCCTTAACTCATGCATAGCAATAAATAATAAGATATGCAATGAATGTTAAACATGTATATGTATAAACATGCATAAAATAATGAAATAAACATGCTCTTGATACCAAATTTTAAAACAAATTACTTTTCCTCCTTTTTAAAATAAATATGTTCTTAAATACCAATTGAAAATATAAACTTAAAATAAACATGCTCTTTAAATAATTGCTCTTAATACCAATAAAAATTTCAATTGAAAGCTTATCAATAAAAGCAATAAAAGCTCTTGATACCAATTGAAAGATAATCAATAAAAGCTCTTGATACCAACAATAAAAATTTTAGTAAATGTCTTGATATCAATAAAATAAAACAACAAAACATGTTCTTGATACCAATATCCATGCTCTTGATACCAATATCAACAAAACATAAAACAAACTCTCTTGATACCAATATGAAACAAACTTTGATATAAACTTATAAATAAACATGCATATATACTCAAATACTTCTCCCCCTTTTTGTCAACCATCAGCAAAGGGGTTAAAGTAAACATAAAACAATATTCTCCCCTTTTTGTTTGAAACAAAAATCAACAACGGATAAAATCAAATCAAAACATTATGATACCAATAGAAAATAAATAAAACATACCAATTGAAAGTACATAAAACATTTTGAAGAAAACAACCAAAAAATAATGATATTAATATATAGGTAATCTTGATACAAATTGTAAAAATTAGTACCAATTGAAAATATTTTACACTTTTGATACCAATTTGAAAAATATAAACCAATCTTTTTGGTCAAACACTAAACTCATTTTACAATAGAGATACCAAATAGATAACAATATCAATTTAATATTTGATACCAATATTGAAAATGAAACATGTTCCAATTGAAAATAATGAAACATATACTGATACCAATTGAAAGTAATTTTCATTAGGAGCGTATGATACGAAAAAAATATCATTTTTCATCATAAAATGGGGAGTAAAATACCAAATGTAAACAAAACCAATTGAAAGGTGAAATATGAATTTTCTCCCCCTTTATGAAATACCAAACAAAATGATGCATATACCAATTGAAAAACAATCAATTGAAATATATTAGTCATTTAAGGAATCAAGCTTAGCATAACGAAAATTTATGCTCAAAGATATAGAGATATAGTAAGCACAAATAAAATACATATATATGTATGGAAAATTGAATACCAATCGAAATTGATACTATTTGAAGTTTAAGCATACATATATAAGAACATATATGAGTACACAAAAAGAATGTCAATAATGATACCAATTGAAAAGAAACAATGATATCAATTGAAACAAAATAAGATCAAGTGTATAACTCATACTTCCTACCACCCATTTCATGCACATGTTTTAAATAGATTTTCAAGAATGAGCATATAAGGCATGGTCACCCAATCAGTCGCCCTTTGAATGGTGGGGTTTTCAAAAATAAGTTTGAAAATAAAATAACATGTTTGAAAACTCTATCATATGAAGAATACGAACTAGTTATATGAAAAATTTGAAAACTAGTACGAAATCCTTCAAGTAAGGATTAAAACAAGAATATATTCTATAAATCACTAAACCAATGTCACTCAAAATCTATATAGCACATATAATACTCATGAAAATAAAATCATGAAAAAATATCAAGTAATATGAGTGTACAAAGTTTTGTGAAAGACATAGTCATGGAAATAGGCAATAAGCTCAATGTGAAATTCCTTAAAACATGAAAAACAAGAAAATCTAATTTTCATCAAAATAATTTAATCTTCAAGGCATATGTATGTCTTGTACAAACTAGAGTATACATACATATCTAAATATAAACGAGTCCATAAAAGTATATGCATGAAGGCAAGTGGCTCAAGGATGTATATGTATAACTATTAGTTTAGACAAAACAAACATATACCTGAAGTTTAAACATAAACATGTACAAAAATATGGAATACAAGTCAAAATGTATGAATCATCAAAACTAGGCTATACTAGTACATATAATGGGTACAAATGAGCATTCAAGTACAAACATATAATAATCTATTTGTGGCTCACTAGTTGTACAAGTATATATCCAAGTTTTAATGAAAACTAACATCTAAACAAGTAATCAAGACATAAAGCATAGAAATTAAAACTAAACTCATATGATTATTATGGTAAATGAACATGCATTAGATCTATGATATACAGTTAAACAAATGTGAGAACACAAAGATATAAGTTCATATTAAACATGGATGATCTCAAATACTAATCATGCATATCACAAGTCTAATAATCATGACATTTAACATACTAATCAAAACATGCTAAAAATGAATAGTATGAAAGCATTAAACATAATGAGGAGTAAGAGATCGTTACCAAATCAAGAGGGCACATCTCCATGTCTCCAAACCAAGGTGATCCTCCTACCAAACTCCCCATGAAAGTGATGCATCCAAATTGTCCTCTTTAAGCTCGGAACGCATCCACCCAAGGCACCATCACTCTCACGTCATATGAGAGCCCACACCTACATCAAATAAAATAGGAGTGGTCTTTGGTACCCATACTCTATTGGGTCCATGGGGGTTAGCTCCTTTCCTAACCCAAACAAACTTATTTGCTAAATTTGAATTATGTATCTTATCATAGAGAATTTAGCGAGGTGGCCCTTACGTCCACAATGTGTACAAGTGTACACATGAGCATACATAGTGTTATGAGTGTGACGTGGGAAGCATGTGTATGCCGTGGTTTGTGTGCATGCATAGGAGGAACTTGTTTCTTGCGAAACATAGATTCCAACCGAGAGTGATTAATGACACAATGGCTCAAAGTGGAGCCCAAACAATCAACACTCTTCTTAAGCATAGATAAATCATTTTCAATTATAGAAGAGGTGCATGCAATGGATACACTAGATGGTTGATTAGTCTCTAATTTTGCATAATTTGTATCACATCTTCACATTTATTTCATATTAAATTCTGCTAATAAAGCTTTGAATACTTAGTCCTAGGTCCATGGTGTGCAATGAAGAAGAAGACCCTAAATCACTATTTAATTGGTGATTAAAGGCCTATTAAAGATAGCCATTAACCTAGAGAGCTGATTCTGTCAAAACCAGGGGCTGCAAACCAGAAACCGGGCACAGGGCCTGACAGGGGACAGAAAGGACTGCGCGCAGATCGAAGCGCCGCGCGCGCAGCCGCTACAAGGTTGCGGCGCGTGCCGCGCTTCGGGCCAGGGTTTGTCCCCTAGCCCCTTGTTCCCCTGGTGCCTATAAATACCCCCTGGGGTTCCAGAGTTGGAGATATGCAGGGTTTTAGGAGTAGTTTCATTTCCATTTTGTAGTATACGGTAGTGTAGTATAGTTTTTCTTCTTCTTCCTCCCTTGTATTTTTCATTTCTTGTAAATCTTGTATTAGGGAGAGAGAGTGGTACATGTTGGAAGCAAGAGTGCTTATAATAGAAGGTGACAATCTATGAAAGGTGTTCTCTTACCTTATCTTTATTTTCTTCTCTCTAATCTCTTTTACATGTGTAGCTAGTCTTTTCTCTCATGGCAACTAACTACTAACCACCAACTTGCTAACTTCTTTTATGATAATCCACATGAATCTAATAGCCTCGTTTTGGCCTTGCTCTTGCAAGAGCCATTGATGGCTCATGATGATGGATCTAACACTCTAACTTCCTAACCACTAACAAGCTAACATTACTTTACTTCATGCTTGCTCTTATCGGGTTTTGATGATTTAAGTGTAGCTTGCACTTGTTTGTTGAGTTGGGTTGTGATGAGTTACATATGGGTCATGCTTTGAATCGCTCTTGAACCAAGGACTAGTGATGGCCAATGATACATGTGAGGCTACTATCACTAAGAGGTTAGCATGTTGGTAGAGTCATTAGTAATTAGTAGCCGTGAGTTTTCTTTCTCTTTCACTTGTTTTAGAAATATATCCAAAAATCACCAACATATTCTTTTCTATGTTTCCCACTTCTTTGTGTTTCACCGTATACTTCTCTTTTCATTCTTTATTTTCTTTCTTTTCATTCTTTAAAACTTTGAAAAACTTTTAACATACACGTGAATCAACCGATAAAGCTTCTATCGCCTCCTGTCCTTGTGGATTCGACTCGTTTTAGCCTCTATTCTATAATGAAAGTATCGAGGAAGTCAAAGCACACACACTTTAAATATCGATTTCAAAACATACACTTTTGTGCACGGTTTTTCCCCAATCAAATTTTGACGCCGTTGCCGGGGATGGGAACAGTTTGATTTCACATTTTTATTAATTTTTCTTCTTTATTTTTTGGTGTGCAGGTTAAAGTTTTAGCATTGCAGAAGTCCACACTTACTCAAGTGTGGTTGGTTAATTCTTGTATATTTTTATATTCTGCTGCTATTTTTTATTTATATTACCTGTGTACTGTAAATAATTGTAAGAACTAAAATATAGAAATTGGATGCTTTAAAACGGTTTAGACATTTGCATCTAGGCACGTGTCAATTTTTATTCCAATATACTGTATTTTATTCTTATGTTGTTGTGATACTGATAGGAGGTGTACATATTGCATTGCATATAGTTAGGACAAACACTTCAGTGATTTACTCGCTTTTTTGTGTTCATCTTATCTATATTGCACACTTGCACAAATTAACTTAAGGGCAACACCCAATACAACATAAGGTGGGGAAGTTATTAACCTCCCTTAGCCCAAAAATCACCTCCCCACTCACACAACCCACGCCTTAATAAAAATTGCTAGATATTGGCCCCTAGGGACATCTCGAAGTCATTTAGGAGATTGACCTAAGGGGAAAGTTGTTAGAATTTGACTCTTGCTAAATCGGTGTTTAAGGTTGGGGATTGAGAGACGAAACATCGAAGAACGGTGGTTTGGCATAATTAGGCCCGTTGCTCAAGCACGGATACCTCCCACTGATCTTGCCCCTACCTGGCCGATTAACTCATGGTCAGCTTCCGACAATAAACCCTCCGTGGACAATCTAACCAGTTAGGAGTCAAATAGGTCTAAGTCAACCCTACCATAGGCTTGTTCTTTGTTTGTTTGTTTATTGTTTGTTTGTTTTCTTTTTTTTTGTAAATTGTGAAATGAATTTTAACAACAATAATTCTTTCAATCATGATATAAATTCATATTTCACTCTGACCTCATTTGACTCAGATAACTCCAGCCCGGCTATGTACAACATGAACCAACCATATATGCTGAGTTGGGATTATCCGACTCAATATGACCCTTATCTTCAATAATATGACTATAATCTTTAAAATAATTTCAACTCTTCACATAGTTCATGGGGATTCAACTCCCCCGAGTCCAATTTTCAACCATCTTGTCCACAATTTTCATCCCCAATTTTGGTTCATATACTCCTTTTCCTATCCCACCACCTGAAGAAAAATCTGATTTGGAAGAGTCCCTACAACAAATGCAAAATTTGCTCAATTCACAATCCTTCCCATATCAAACTCCACATACTCCTTTTCTAGAGCATCCAATTGAAGAAGAATCTGAGTTAGAAAAGCATTTGGAAGTCTTTTGTGATAGAATGCAAAACATGTTGGACTCCTCATCTCAACCAAATTTTCAAGAGTCCTACTCATCTTTTCCAGTCTCACCTATTCAAAATGAACAAACTTCAATACTGGATTTGAGTATGGAACCCTTGCGTGAGTCCGAGCAGTAACCGCAAAATCCGATGGACTCACAATTTCACCACAATTTCCAAAATGACCTTCCATACTCATCTTTTCAAGAAAAATCAATTACAAGAAGTATGGAAGACATGATTCAGACTCAACATTATGTTACCCTGTCCGTTAGTAGGTTAGACTCAATAATGAGCGATCAGATCAATGAGAGCGAGGAAAATCTTTCTTGTCAACCATTCACCAATCCTTATATCCCTAATTCTATTGATTGGACCCTTGAATCATGTCATTTTGGGAATCCAGATTCAATTTCAGAACACACATTCGAACTTGACCAAACTTTAAGTTATGAAAGTCACCTGGACATTCTGGCAAGTTATCCCTTCCCTGAAATTGAAATCGAAGCTGAATGTGATCCTGAACCTCCTGTTGGGAATTCCATTTTACTTTTTGATTCAATAATGACTCCGGGATCTTAATCCGATTTTTTCTCTATTCCAGAGTCAACATTAAATCCTGTACCCGTACATGTGAAATTGAATCATCAATATCTTATGATCACACTACGGGGAAAGTGTGTGAACATCAATTCTTTAGTTTGGACCCTATTTTTGAACTAATTTTGACTCTCATTGTTGACTCTCGACTTGATCTGAGTCAAATTCTCGAGTCGGTATCGGTTTTTATTCCTGATCCCTTTGAGTCTAAATCCATCATCTTTCAAAATCACACTTCATTGTTGGACAAGACTGTTGACAAAAATGACTCAGTAATTATTTTTGAAAATTGGAAATTCGATGGGGATAACTTTTTAAATATGATCATTCATTCAATCAACATTTTATTAGGTCATATTAGAGAGGTCATTGGTGGGTTCCTACACGATCCATGCTATTTTGATTGGGTAGCAACGCTTGGCCCAATCAGACCACCACCGGAGCCTCCCCCTTAAGGTAATCTTCCTTCGCTCTCCATTTCTTTCATGTATTTACACATTCACGATGCATTGAGGACCATGCATGAGATAAGTGTGGGAAGGGTTTACTAAGTAGTTAGTTTTATATTTTCTTTCTTTTACACTTCTTTTTAATTATAAAAAAATCTTTTATAAAAACTCTTTTCTTTTCTTTTTACAAAACTTTTTGAAACAAGAAAAATAGTTTTGCTTTATTTTTAAGAAAATTAAGATTATCTTAGGAATTAGGAAGACCTAAAATTATGAATTTTTAAACCAAGTCAAAATAATAGATCTTGTCTAAATTATAGGATAAGAAAGTAAGATTGAAAAGATAATTTGATCTTGAATTTTTTGCCTTAGATTTATGCACTCCACACTTACACAATTTTTGGGATTGAAACAAAGACTGAAAATCCCATAAAAAATATATATTAAAAATTATGATAATAAAAATCACTTATTGAAGTTGGGTAATTATGCCTCAGGAAGCATGATTATTCATATCTAAAATGGTGAACAAAAAATAAAATAACCCCTTTAGTTTTGTGGCCTTGTTTACTCGAGTTCTTAAGTCCGAGGGATGTTTTCCCATCTGGTGCCCTAAGACCATCTAGTTTGGGAGTCACCGGCTAAAGGCTCACTACCCGGGTAAATAAGAAAGCCTAAGAAAACTAAGGGAAGAAAAAAGAAAAAATAAATAAATAAAAAATAATATATATTAAATAAATTGCATGAAAGTTTGAGTCGATATCCCAAAAATCTTCACAGTTCACAAAGTGCATATTTTTGTAAGAGTTTTATGAAAGATCAAAGAGTCAATTCAATTTTAAATTCTTACATTTAATTTATAACAAGATTTTTTGCATTTTGACTTAGTTTAAGAAAGAACAATTTTTGTCAGGCCCTGTGTCCGGTTTCTTCTTTGCAACCCTTGGTTTTCACAGAATCAGCTCTCTAGGTCAATGGCTATCTTTAATAAGCTTTTGATCACCAATTAAATGGTAATTTAGGGTTTTCTTCTTCATTGCACACCATGGACCTAGAATCAAGCAAGCAAAGCTTTATTAGCAGAATTTAATATGAAATTAATGTGAAGATGTGATACAAATTATACAAAATTAGAGACTAATCAATAGCCAATGATACATGTGAGGCAACTATCACTAAGAGGTTAGCGTGTTGGTGGAGTCATTAGTAGTTAGTAGCCGTGAGTTTTCTTTTTCTTTCACTTATTTTAGAAATATATCCAAAAATCACAAACATATTATTTTTTATGTTTCCTACTTCTTTGTGTTTCACCGTATACTTCTCTTTCTATTCTTTGTTTTTCTTTCTTTTCATTCTTTAAAACTTTGAAGAACTTTTAACATACACGTGAATCAACCGGTAAAGCTTCTATCGCCTCCCGTCCTTGTGGATTCGACTCGTTTTAGCCTCTATGCTATAACAGAAGTATGGAGGAAGCCAAAGCACACACACTTTAAATATCGATTTTAAAACATACACTTTTGTGCGCGATTTTCCCCCGAACAATGGTGAAGCTATACTAGCATGGTAAACAAGTGCATCTAAATCATTTTTCAAAGAAATATTTTTATTTGAAATAATTTCCAATTCCTTTGAAATAGAAACAATTTTCATTTTTAAATATTCATTTTCTTTTACAACAAAATCAACTTTTGAAGATAAAGCCTCATTTTTCTTTAAAACATTTTCACAATCATTTTTACTTTTTAAAATCTTGTTTTCATTAAGGGCAAGATTAAGCTTAGATTTCAATGAATCCCTTTCATTAGAAATCTCATCTCTTTCTTGCAAACAATATCAAATTTTGAAGACAAATCCTTATTTTCTTTAGTTAACTTACAAGTTTTCTTTTTCAAGACTTTATATTTTTCAAGGAGGTTCTCACAAACAATAGATAGCTCTTCATTTAATGCATCGGCATCCGCACTATCAAGATCATCAAAAGAAGGGCTAGCACTATCTAGTTGAGTATCCGAATGTACCTCAAAGGAGTCATTACCTTGGACTATGTAGCATCGTTGTTCGGATTCATCCTCACTAGATTCCTTCTCCATTTGGATTAGCAATTAAAGTTTGAAGGAGGTCAACGTGTTCCACACTGTAAAGGCGGAATCACAGTTAGAAACCATAGAAAGATATTCTTTATTAAGCGTGCTTCTAAGTGCCTCAAGGGCTTGTGCATTGGCCTCTATATGCTTGCTATTATCAAGATAGGATTTCTTGGTAGCGGCAAGGAAAACATGCAAGCCTAGGGTTTTTAGGTACATGGACATCCTGGCCTTCCTAACAACAATGTTGGAAGTATCAAACATAGGAGGGGTCAAGCAATCCATGAGTATGTGTAAACAATATAAGTGTGCAAATACAAATCTAGATTAGCAAAATCAAGATCACACTCCTAGGTGGTTAAACCTAATATCAGGAGCGTAGGTTCTGATACCAATTGAAAGTACACCTAGAGGGGGGTGAATAGGTGTACAGCTAATCTAATGAACAATAATACAGAAATTAAAAACTTAATTGTAACACACTTAGTATAACCAAAGAGTGTAGCTGAATTCTCGGTGAAGGGCTCTGGACTAACTCCTCTTGATTCCTCTGGATAAGAGTTGAGGTGCTATATGAAGCTCTCTTTGGTTAAACACAAGTGAGGGCACACACAAACAACACAAGCATGTATATGATATGACAATATGAATCAATGCACAAAGTAAGAGAGAGAGTTAGAGAAAGTGGATCAATCGCGAACACACGGATATGTTTCGAGGTTCGAGCACATAGCTCTATGTCCTCGCCTTCACACAGAAGGATTTCCACTAACTCGTCCACACAGGACTTCCCATACAGGGAACCTCCACTGAGGATTTGGGGCAATTACAATATGGAGTACACAACTCCTCTCCCAATCAATACAACCTCTACACTTAGAGGCAAGACACAACCAACACAAAATCCACCTCACACAAGAGGGGTAGGCACTTAGCCAACACAAATCAATCACCTCACACTTAAGGGATTCTAACACAATCTCCACCTCTCACTAGAGGGAGCCAAATACCACTTCCACTATTACCTCACACTTGAGGGATATCAACTCAATCACCTCTCACTAGAGGGATATCACAATCAATGGAAGGTTTACAACTTAGTGATCTCAAAGACCACAAACTAATTTTCTCACTAAAACAAAGATCCTAATAGATAGGATAGAAGATAAGCTTAAGTGTGAGAAATCAAGGCGTTTGGAAATCAAAACACAAAGAAAAATACTTGGGAAATCAATTAGAATTTGATAGAAATGAAGAACAAAACAAATATCCCAAATCTCTATTTTTCTTTGATTTTTCAACCCTTGAAAACAAATAAAGATGAATCTTTTTGGCTTAAAATCTCTTTTGAAAACTTGTATTAAAACACTAGAGAAGATAAAAAATTTTGCTCTAAAAATTGTTTTTAAAAACCAACTTCAAATGGGGTATTTATAGCCCCTTTGAAAATCTTCCCGTTGGCAGCTGAAAAGGGCCAGAATGCCCTTCCGGTCGACTGGACAATTGTCAAATTTTTAACCGTTGAACCCAGCGGTCGACCGCCCGGTCGACCGAGCCAAAGCTCACGGTCGACCGCCCCACCCGAGAGTGGGGTGACTTCAGTCGGTCGACCGCACGGTCGACCGGCCAAGCCAACTGGCCTTTGTGCACGTCTCGTGCACATCGATCGACCAGGTCAGTCGACCGACTACTAGTCCGATCGACCGTCCCAGTCGACCGCTAGAGCCTGGCAGGTATTTTTCAGAATTTAAAAACTGGTCTTTTTAACTTTAATTAAATCCCATAAAATCACATAAATTCCACAAAAATCAGTTCTTGTATTATCTTTGAAATATAAATATGTGTGACAAACATTAAACACATATTTCAAACTATTTGAACCATTTTTGTGACTTGAAAATTTTGCCTTAAACCAAAACCGTATTTTCAAAACTTGGATTTTTTGAAATGGAAATCCGATTTTTCCAAAATACATGTAAATACAAAAACATGATACTTAAACAACTTTGAAGCATATTGTATATGGATAGAATCCAATATACATGAAAGAGATATATATCAATATTTTTAACATTAAATCTGAAAATAAGTTTTGCTTAAATACAAAACCCAAATACATGAATAGATTATAAAAATAAGTTTTTCTAAGAATATGAAGCATACATGTATATAGATCAAATCTAATATACATTAAACCATGTAAACTTGTTTTGATATAATACCTTTCATGAAAACCAAGATCGGTTAAACCAAAACCAAAACAAATAAATATGAAACTTAAAACAAGTGTGTGTATTGTGAACTTGAGCATATCACACTATCTAACTTTACAATGGATCTAAACAAACTATACAAACCGAAGCCTTCTTGTCTCCAAGCCGACTCGATCCAAACGCGGTTCCCCGAGCTTGACTCCAACGAGTGATAGATATGAACTTTGACGCTCGAGCTCTTGAATCACCATGTGAAAGCTCCAAAACACCTTTGTTGAAGCTAATCACCTACTAATATCTTGGTTAAATATCTGAAACTAAATATCAAAAGATTATTAGTAAACTATAACTACATGAGTTAATCATTATCAAAACTAGAGTAGAAGGCCTCTGGGCTAACACTGGCCGCCTGTGCGCAGGTGGAGGAGGGGGCGACAGCCCCCTCCCTTCTCTCTTTCCTCCCTCTATCTCTCTTTCTCCCTCTCCTCCCTCTCTTTTGGGGTGGCCGGCGGCCACCCCTGGCCTGCGCCGGCCAGTGAGGGCCGGCGTAGCCTCCTCGGTACCCCTCTCTGCCCTCTGGCCGCACTGCCACGGCCAGAGTTTGGCCAGGCCAGGGAACCAGGCCCTGGCCAGGGCCTGGTTGGAGGGAAGGGGGCTGTTGCCCCCTCCCTATCTCTCCTCTGGGGTGGCCGGTGGCCACCCCAGCGCTGGCATGCCATTGGTGCTCCGCCGTCGGCCGACGGCAGTGCCCGGCCAGGGGCTGGAAGCCCCCTGGGTGTGAACAGGGGGTTGCGCCCCCTTCTTCTCTCTCTTCTCTCTCTAATCTCTCTCCTCCTACAACCCTTTCTCTTTCTAACTAATCTCCTCTCTAATATTTTTCTCTCTACTCTCTTTCCTATTCTCATTTTCTCTCTATATATTTTTCTCTCTAGAAATCCCTTTCTCTCTAGATTTTTCTCTCTAGAAATCCCTTTCCCTCTCTAGACTTTCTCTCTAGAAATCTCTTTCTCTCTCTAGACTTTCTCTCTAAAAATCCCTCTTTCTCTCTAGACTTTCTCTCTCTAAACCTCACTTGTCTCTCCTCTTCTCTTTCTCTCTCTAAAAATAATAATAATAATATATATTAATATATGGATTGGTCATGTCACGGATTTCTGATGTTTCAGAATTTCACGTCGTTTTTTTGTTTTAGACGAGTACAGTTTCTTTTTAACATACATCTATTTTATCAGTATGCGAGTACATTTTTGTGTTGTTATATGCTTTGCTATTACCGTTACATGCTTAGTAATTGTCACTATAACTTTTATTACATAATACACCGATATACAAGTTGATATATGTTATTTGCACCGGTACTTGCCATGCTGTATTTGACACACGATACCGGACACCGGTACTTGCCATGCTATATTTGACACATAATACCGGACACCGTATTTGCCATGCTATATTTGACACCGACACTTGTCATGCTATATTTGACACCGATATTTGGCATGCTATATATGACACCGATACCTGCCATGCTATATTTGACATATGATACCTGACATCGGTACTTGCCATGCGATATTTGACACATGATATATAACACCGGTATTTACCGTGATATACTTGACACATGATGTATAACACCGGTACTTGCCATGCTATATTTGACACCGATACTTTCCATGTTATATTTGACTCATGATATCCGACACCGGTACTTGCCATGCTATACTTATTACTTGATATCAGATACCGATATTTTTCATGCTATACTTAACACCTGATATATGACACTGGTACTTGCCATGCTATATTTGACATATGATACCTGACACCAGTACTTGCCATGCTATATTTGACACATGATACCAGACATCGGTACTTGCCATGCTATATTTGACACTTGATATATGACACCGGTATTTGAAATGTTATATTTGTCACGTAATATTTGCTACATGATATATAACACCTGACACCTAACACATGTATTACCTGGCATATGCATGATTATTATATTATTACCAGACATTTGGTACTCCTGTATCTCCTGTACTCCTGTACTCTTGTACTCCTGTATCTCCTGTGCTCATACTCTTGTTAATAGCATAGTCAGACCGGCGTCCGGCAGAGCAGGCCTGGTGTCGGGATGACGAGGATGTATCCCACAATCGTGCAAGCGTCCGGCGGTTCCTGAATGGAACTAAGTGCCACACAAAGCAAAGTGTCACATCACACACATGGTGGGAGTCACCTCTTGAATCCGTGGGGGCTACCTCTAGAATCCATTTCCCACACAGAGCAAAGTGCCACACAGAGCAAAGTGCCACACCACACACGTGGTGGGGGCCACCTCTTGAATCTGTGAGGCCACCTCTTGAATCTGTGGGACTACCTCCTGTATCAACCCTCAGAGCAACGTGCCACACCACACACGTGGTGGGGGCCACCTCTTGAATCTGTAGGGCTACTTTCTCCCTCCTGCCTGTACTGCCTGGTGTTAGCCTGATAAATATTCTCAATGCTTATTAACACACACATACCTGTACAATGATAACACCTAGAGCATGTGTTATTTGGTCTCTCCCCTATTCAAATAATGATACCCGCGTGTCAGAATTCGGATGAGTTCTACTGGAAGTGCGGGCTCCAGCGTGAACTATCGGTGTTGTGGGACGCCGGTGGGAAAGCGACAAGAATAACATAAGAACATAAGAAACAGTAATAATATTAGGAACGTGTGATATTTGGTCTCTCCTTTGTTCAGGTCCCGGTACTCACATATCAGACCCGAGTAAGTTCTACAGAGTGCGAACTCTAGTATGGACTATCGGTGATGTGAGGCGCTGGTAGGGAGGCGATTGAAATATCAAACGGTACTAATTATTATTATTGGATAAATTGAAATGCAACACCTTTATATTCCAGTTATAATGTTATACCCTGAGTTGACCCCTTACTTTATGATACATGACCTCTGTGATACCATGATTACTCCAGACACACTTTATTCTGTTATCTGAGGGCAACTCAAGTTGTATGAACTCAGATGATAGTGACATCGAATATTTGGTATATAGATGAGGGTTTCCTTGTTTGGATTATCCCCTCGAGTATCAACTCCGTGAATCCATAATCTGAGCTTATACAACTAGTTTTGTCCATACTTATATTTATCGTGTGTTTAGTGTATTTATCACATGTTTAATATATTTCTCGCATGATTATGTGTACCTATGCTCTCTATACTGTTTTACATGCATGTTTTCTGATTCAGATTTACTGACATACATGTATTTACTTGATCTTAGATTTACTGTCATTTTTCTTATATTACTTGTCATTTCCTGTACCTGCATGCCTGGACCACATCACTTGATCATGTACACGTGTGCCTGTTATGCACGTCATTTGGCTTTATCATATGTACTCGTTGGGGTTGCTAACAACCCTGGATCCTTATGTCTAGATCCTGGAGTAGACCATGGCAGCCTTGTTGTACCTGATCAGAGTGGCGCATAGTAGTTGCCCTTCCGGACCCTCCTTCTTCCAGCCTCTTCTTGATCGGCTCGCGAGATTCTCATCTTGCTACTCGTGAGTACTTTGTCGTATTTTAATCAGTCACATATATTGCATATACATTGTCACCTTACCATACTTTTTAGCTAATAAATCCTATTAATAAGTCTACTTTTTCTTTGTTAAATGTAGGCCCAATTGCTAAAAGAAAGGAAGGAGAAAAAAGCCCAAAAGCCCATCTAATACTGATTTAATTCAGAATAAATTCAAAATTAAGGAATCAGGACAAATCTTGGCATATCGGAGAGGTTAAAAACCGATTGAAAAGAATCCTTCCTGAATCAAGCGGTTGAAGCCAACAATCAAAGGCTGTTTTATCAAATCCTGAAGCTGAAATGAGAAAACCAGCAGAAGATATGGGCAAATCACCAAACCGGAGAGTTCCACCAATTAGGTGTGGCCACATGGCCACACCAGGGCCGCGAAAACGCGGCCCTAGCCGCATTTTCGCGGCTTGTTGAAGTTTGTTGGGGGAGCGTTTGCTCCCCCAATCTTCCCAGGATCCCCCTCTGGTTTTTCCCTATAAATATCAGTTTCAACAGAGAAAAAATGAGCGAAGACTAGGATTAGAATTTTGGTTTATTCTTCAAGGATTTAGGCTCTTTGTTAGATAGTGTAAAAGTTATATTTTATTTTGCAATTTGTAGTTCAATACAAATACTTGTGAGAGAGAGGAATTGAGTGTTTGTACTTGAAGAATGAAGTGACATTAATACAAGAATCGAGCTACTTTTTCTTCCACTCATTTTACTGTATGTCTTGCATTATTTACTTGCATTTTTCTTTAACTTCTATGAGTAGCTAAATCGGTTTTCTGGGCTCACTATTGTACCTCTCTCCAATTCTTTTTCTTTTCAGATTTTAATTAAAAAGACCCAATGAATCATTTGCATGCCTAACTTAAAGCCTTTCTTCTTGAAAGTGTTCTTGAAGGCACGTGAGGATGGGTTTGAATTTTTAAACTCATACTTCTTTTAAGAACGTCTCTTGAACTTGTTTTTATCTCATACTTGCTTCTTCGCGCTTGATGATTCAACATTCGATTCAAAACGATTTCTTAAAGAAAAGAGTTAACTTTTTCAACTATCTTATATGATTTACTTCAAACTTTCTAAAGTCAACTTTATGTTTTTCCTATGATCAAGTTAAGACACTAAGGATTTCAATAGAAGAATAAACGGTTGAATAGTGAGATAGTGAGCCCAGATTTTCTTCTTTATTAAAAACAACCAAACACTTTTCAAAGCTTTTTAAATCACCTTCTCCAAAGCATTCTCTAAAGTTGCAATTTCTCTTTTAATCATCTCCTTTTTTTCATTCTCTTTTCAATTAAAAACGAGCACAATTCTTTGTTATTAAACGAAATACCGAAAAGCTTTTATCGCATTCCTCCTCGTGGACACGACCCGTTAGCCACAAGCTACATGGTAATTTCTTAACTCTTTGATTGTTATTTCATTTTAGCAATCAATTTTTGGCGTCGTTGCCGGGGAGGGAATGGTGTATTTATTTTTTAACAAGTTTGGTTTGTTGTTTCAGGGACTTGAAGATTCAGATCTACAATTCAGACTTTGCAAGAGAAGACTTTCAAATTCTGTGCCCCTACTCTCGAAAGTAGGAAACAGAAAAAGTTAAAAGTTTCATTGGACTACTAAAACTCTTTTTTGCAGGACATATTGCTCGCAAAAAAATTAAGTTTTTGTACGTTATATTCTTGCTATTTCTGCAATCCACCATCCCTGTTTTAATCCAACAGTAATTTGAGTGATTGTTAATTGCTTAAAAAAATGTTTAAACTTGTATTCTAGGCATTTGTCTAATTACATTTATTTTACAATTACTGTTGAAGAGAGCTGGAGACAAGGTACGTATGCATAGCATATAGTTTAGGAAACATTCTTGGGTGATATTTGCTTTTGAATGCTACTTTTTATATCTTGCACACTTTGCACAATTAACTCTAAGGGCAAAACGCAATTCAAGATAAGGTGAGAAAGTCATTAACCTTCCTTAGCCCACAAACCATCTCCAAGCACGCACAACCTAAGCCTAAGTAAAATCTGATAGACATTGGCCTTAGGGACATCTCGAACTCACTAGGAGATTATCCTAAGGGGAAAGGTGTTAGAATTTGACTCCTGCCAAATCAGTGTCTAGGAAAGGGATTGAGGGCCGAAAGCCGGAAGGTGGTGGTTACTAATTAGTCTCTAATTTTGCATAATTTTCATTATATTCTCATATTTATTTAATAATAAATTCTGCTAATAATACCTTGCTTTCTTGATTCTAAGTCCATGGTGTGCAATGAAGAAGAAGACCCTAAATCACTATTTAATTGGTGATTAAAGGCCTATTAAGATAGCCATTGACCTAGGAGACTAATTCATCAAAACCAGGGGCTGGAAACTAGAAACCGGGCACAAGAACTGACAGGAGACAAAAAAGACTGCGCGCGGCTCGAAGCGCCGCGCGCGGCCACTTTATGGCCACGAAAACGCGACTATGGCTGCGTTTTCGCTACCGTACGGCCGCGGCGCGCGTCGCGCTTCGGGCCAAGGTTTGTCCCCTGGCCTCTTGTTCCCCTGGTGCCTATAAATACCCCCCTGGGGTTCCAGAGTTGGAGATATACAGAGTTTTAGGGTAGTTTCATTTCCATGTTGTAGTTTAGTTTAGATTAGGTTAGTTCTTCTTCTTCCCCATTGTATTTTTTATTTTGTTTTAGATCTTGTATTAGGAGAAAGAGTGATACATGAGTGGAATGCAAGAGTACTTGTAATAGAAGGTGACAAGCTATGAAAGGTGCTCTCTTTACCTCTCTTTATTTTCTATCTAACTTCTTTTACATGTGTAGCTAATCTTTTCTCTCATGGCACTAACTACTAACCACCAATTAGTTTAACTTCGTTTATGATAATCCACATGAATCTAATAGCCTCGTTTTGGCCTTGCTCTTGCAAGAGCCATTGATGGTCATGATGATGGATCTAACACTCTAACTTCCTAACTCTCTAACAAGCTAACATTACTTTATTTCATGCTTGGTCTTACTGGGTTTTGATAATTTAAGTGTAGTTTGAACTTGTTTTGCTGAGTTGGGTTATAATGAGTCACATATGGGTCATGCTTTGAATCGCTCTTGAACTAAGGACTAGTGATGGCCAATGATACATGTGAGGCAACTATCACTAAGAGGTTAGCATGTTGGTGGAGTCATTAGTAGTTAGTAGCCGTGAGTTTTCTTTCTCTTTCACTTGTTTTAGAAATACACCAAAAACTACAAATACCATTCTTTTCTATGTTTTCCACTTCTTCGTATTTCACCGTACCACTCTTTCCATTCTTTCTTTTCCTTTCTTTTCATTCTTTAATACTTTGAAGAACTTTTTAACAAAACATGTGAATCAACCAGTAAAGCTTCTATCGCCTCCCGTCCTTGTGGATTCGACTTGTTTTAGCCTCTATTCTATAACGGAAGTATCGAGGAAGCCAAAGAACACACACTTTAAATCTTGATTTTAAAACATACACTTTTTATGCGCAGTTTTCCCACGATCAAATTTTGCCGCCGTTGCCGGGGATGGGAACGGCTTGATTTCACATTTTTGTTAACTTTTCTTCTTTGTTTTTGGTGTGCAGGTTAAAGTTTTAGCATTGCAGAAGTCCACACTTGCTCAAGTGTGGTTGAGTAATTCTATTATATTTTTATATTCTACTGCTAATTTTTCTTTATATTACCTGTGCACTGTAAATAATTGTAAGAACTAAAATATAGAAATTGGATGCTTTAAAACGGTTTAGACATTTGCATCTAGGCACGTGTCAATTTTTATTCCAATATACTGTATTTTATTCTTATGTTGTTATGATACTGATATGAGGTGTACATATTGCATTGCATATAGTTAGGACAAACACTTCAGTGATTTACTCGCTTTTTTGTGTTCATCTTATCTATATTGCACACTTGCACAAATTAAACTTAAGGGTAACAACCAATACAACATAAGGTGGGGAAGTTATTACCCTCCCTTAGCCCAAAAATCACCTCCCCACTCGCATAACCCAAGCCTAAATAAAAATTGCTAGACGTTGGCCCCTAGGGACATCTCGGACTTATTTAGGAGATTGACCTAAGGGGGAAGTTTTTAGAATTTGACTTTTGCTAAATCGGTGTCTAAGGTTGGGGATTGAGAGGCGAAACCTCGAAGAACAGTGGTTTGGTATAACTAGGCCCGTTGCTCCGGCACGGATACCTCCCAGTGATCTTGCCCCTACCTGGCCGAATAACTTATGGTTAGCTTCCAACAATATACCCCCCGTGAATAGTCTAAACAGTTAGGAGTCGTCTAAGTCTAAGTTAACCCTAGCATAGGCTTGTTTTCTTTTCTTTTTCTTTGTTGTTTGTTTGTTTGTTTGTTTTTCTTTTTTGTAAATTGTTGTAGGCTGTCTAAAAATCACCAAGACAGGCCACCAAAACACAGAGATCCAAGATCCAGGCGCAAGGCTAAATGTGACAATCAAGACGCGAGAGATAGCCCGCGTCTCAGCATCAAGGCGCGTTGGCTCAACGCCCGCGTCTCAGCATCAAGGCGCGTCGGCCCGAAGCCCGCGTCTCAGCATCAAGGCGCGTTGGCTCAACGCCCGCGTCTCAGCATCAAGGCGCGTCGGCCCGAAGCCGCGTCTCAGCATCAAGGCGCGTCGGCCCGAAGCCCGCGTCTCAGCATCAAGGCGCGTTGGCTCAACGCCCGCGTCTCAGCAACAAGGTGCCCCCACCTTGGTTGTAACCACCCCGATTATGGCGCCATCCATCGCCCATGTAGCGGGGAAGTTGGCCCTCATCGTGGAGCACTTTTAGGGGGCACGATCACCCCCTAAAAACTCTATAAATAGTCCCGTCACTATTGGGGAAGGACACAACAAAAAAGGACGAGGACGATTATCGGGCAAGAGAGAGATTCCGAGAAAAAAAAAGGAGAGATCATCGACAGAGAGAGAGAGAGAAAACCTTCAGCGAGCTTACTGAGTACTAGCCGCTCTTCGCCTACCTCCTCTTCTAGAGTTTTGGTAGACGGAGCTGAGTTACTCCCTCTACCGGCCGAAGAGAAGATCCCCGACGGTCCAAACAGTCATCCGGTCAACGGAGAACAAGATTCACTCTCCACCGCCACCCGAAGAACCCAGCACTAAACAAAGGGGGAATTCAAGATTCAACATTCCCCCTCCCTTGTAACCGGAAGATTAAGCCAGCTGTAATTTTTCATCTGATTCCAGGAAACGTTACACCAGCCACCCTTCTCCGTGTCAAACAAGAGATGGCGACTCCGCTGGGGACTACTTTCGTCACTGACGAACAGATCGTGGCGCAGGATGATGTTCTCCGTAAGGGAAAGATGGTCGAAACACTCGTTGTCGAGTTCGACCAGGCGAAGTATGAAGAGTTCCTCTCTTCTGGCTCCAAGAGCCCAAAGACCCGCGTCTGCCGCAGGGTCTCAACTGAAAAGCTACCCGAAGCCCAATCTGAGGCTCTGCCGGGTGCCGATGCCCACTGTGCCAAGACAAGTTCACGCGCCAACGCCTCCCAGAAGGCCCGCGTGACCTCAGGCACTGCTGTTGCGATCAACCGCGTCGCACAGAACACGCGCCAACGCCTCCCAGAAGGCCTGCGTGGTCCCAGGCACCACTGCTGCTGCGATCAACTGCGTCGCGCAGAATACCCGCGTTAACGTCTCTCAGGAGACCCGCGTGGTGAACACTCTTGGTTCTATAAACCAGGATGTTGTTGGTTTCTCTCCACCTCCTCGACGCAACCGGAATGCTGAGCGTCGACAGAGGAGACGCGCGCGTCAACTCCAAGTCGGAACCGTTGGTTGTCTGACTGGGGGTGGACGCGGCGTACAATCTGATGCCTTGCCCGCACCTCGTCCAGTGCGCGAGATCCGCGTTTGGCGACCCAAACGCGAGACCCCTCAAGTTGAGTCCTCTGAGGACCAACTCATCAAACGCCAGGGTGAAACCTCCGCGTCTTTTCAAACGCAGGAAGTACGCACTCATAGGCGTGGGGCCCAGCAGCCCACTCTCTCTCAAGCAACTCTGCCTAAACGCATCAGGCAGCAACGCGAGACTCGCGCGCGCGTCATACAGCCGCGTCATGAGAGCCGCGTCCCTGAAGTCTGCGTCCAGGCTGAACAGCACATGACTGTCTCCCGTCTTCGACGTTGCGAGACCAGTCTCTTTAATCTCCCTCTCACGGATTTGAGGGATTATTTGACAAGGAAAAGAAGTGCCAATCAAGCCACTTCGTCATGCTACTGTCAACAACTCATCCATATGCTCTCTGGATGCCATTATGGATCAGGCGTGCACCAGCAGTCCTTAATCAGATAGCTGACCCTGATTCCCCCGTCAGCCAAAAGAAGACGCTCCCACAGGAGGAGAACCTTCTCAGATGTTGAATACCCAGAGCTTACTGCAAACATGACTAGCAGAAGTAAGGGAAAACAACCAATGGTCAACTCAGAGGAATCTGACTCTGAGTCGGAGGGGTGTATCAACACACTCGCACCCGGACAGGGGCCATTCCCCAATTGACTATAATGCCTTAGCCCGCGGCATTAGAATGGGTGATTCTCACTCCGCTATAGTGGAGTCGCAGGCTTCAAACTCTTCCGTCGAGAAGGAGGCTTCCGCCTACATGGCAGACACTCCTGAGGAGACGGCCAGGCGTTTAGAACAGACGCAGAAGCACCAAATGGATATAATCGCCTCTCAACATCAATCCGGACATGAAGCCTGTTAAACAACAGCAGCGACGGTTCCGTCCAGAGATAATGGAGGCAATTCAATCAGAAGTCAGAAAGCTCATCGATTCTGGCTTCATCCGGGAAGAACAACATCCCGACTGGGTAGCCAACATCGTCCCCGTCGCCAAGAAGAATGGGAAGATCCGGATCTGCATCGACTTCCGTGATCTAAACGAGGCCTGCCCCAAAGACGAATTCCCATTGCCAATCACAGATGTCATGATTGATAATACTTGTGGATTCGAGCGAATGTCCTTTATGGACGGGTTCTCAGGATACAATCAAATCAAGATGTATCCCGATGACGAAAAGCATACCTCCTTCAGGACTCCTCTAGGGGTATATTGTTACACCGTCATGCCCTTTGGACTGAAAAATGCAGGGGCAACATACCAAAGGGCCATGAACGCTATTTTCATCAGGAAATGCGGAAAACGGTGGAATTCTATGTCGATGACATCGCGGTGAAGAGTCGCACTAAAGGTGATCACATAGCAGACCTGAAGGTGGTCTTCGACATCATGCGGGCTCATCAATTGAAGATGAACCCCACCAAATCCTTCCTGGGGGTATCCAGTGGCAAATTCCTAGGATTTGTTGTGACTTCCACAGGAATCTATTTGGATCCAGAGAAAGTCCGCGCTATCCAAGAGATGCAACCCCCCAGAAGCCTCAAGGAGCTCAGGGGATTACAAGGACGATTGGCGTACATCCGCAGGTTCATATCAAACCTTTTCGGGAGATGCCAACCCTTCGCCAAGCTGATGAAAAAGGGTGTTTCATTCATTTGGGACGACGCTTGTCAAAAAAGCATTTGAGGAGATCAAACACTACCTCACCCAACCACCAGTCCTTGCAGCTCCGGTGTCCGGAAAGCCTTTCCTGGTGTACGTCCGAGCAATGGATCATTCCCTGGGAGCTCTACTAGCTCAGAATGATGAACAAGGACGAGAACAGGCAATCTACTATCTGAGTAGAACAATGATCGGAGCCGAACATCGGTACAACCCGATCGAGAAGGAATGTTTGGCATTAGTGTTCGCCATCTAGAAAATGCGACACTATCTGGTAGGCCAGACTATAAATGTCATATCAAAAGTCAACCCTCTGAGGTTACTTATGACAAAGCCTTCTTCACTAAATGGCCGGCTGGCAAAATGGGCCATATTGCTATCACAATATGAGATGCATTTTCTGCCACAAAAGGCTATTAAGGGGCAAGCGGTGGCGGACTTCTTAGCTGAACACCCAGATCCGAGGGCAGCCAAACTCTATGAGGATCTCCCAGACGAGGCCGCCGAAGTCTGCCTGACTCAGACGTTGTTCGAAAGTCAAGTATGGCAACTTTTCTTCGACGGTGCATCAAGGACAAGCCCAAAGGGACACGTAGTGGCGGGGGTAGGAGTAGTACTTGTCTCCCCACAAAATTATGTGATCCCCCGAGCTGTCTCGCTAACGGAGCCTTGTTCCAACAATGTGGCGGAATACAACGCTCTTTTGATTGGGATGCAATTCGCCGATGAGATTGGCGTTAAAAATCTCGAGGCTTACGGTGACTCTAAACTCATCGTCAGCCAAGTTCGCGGAGAGTACGAGGCCAGACATGAAGATCTAGTACCCTACTACAACGCGACAATTCACATGGCCGAAAGGTTTTCAAACTTCTACATCGACCATGTACCGCGCAGGCAAAATGCACATGCGGATGCACTCGCATCCCTCGCTGCTTCCTTAGCTCTTCCAGCTGGAGCAATGGAGAAAGTATTCGTCTATAGCCACGACCTATACTGTCCAAAAATTCCCCTCGGAGACTACCCAGGGTCAGCGGGAGATCGTCGCGGTAAAGAAACACTTGAAGTGTCGACCGCTTCAGGGCTTAAAGACTGGCGATTCCCCTACATTGATTTTGTCTTATACGGCATTCTGCCCGAAGACACCAAGGAGGCGGCCGCCATTCGGAGGAAAGCCCCCAAATTCTACTATAATGCAATTTCGCGAACATTGTATCGTCGATCGCATGACGGGATCCTGCTCCGATGCCTCTCATCCAAAGAAGCCCAAGGAATATTGAAAGAAGCCCACGATGGTACTTGTGGAGCTCATCAACCTGGCCCGAAATTGGCACATCGACTCCAAAGGATGGGTTACTATTGGCCCAAGATGATTGCCGATGCTGTCGCTTATACTAAGAGATGTTACGCCTGCCAAATACACGGCGATTTCATCCATCAAGCACCAGGGTACCTCCACTCCACGACCTCTACTTGGCCGTTTGAAATGTGGGGGATGGACGTGGTTGGCCCTATCAGCCCACCATCATCGAAAGGACATCGGTTCATTCTAGCGATAACCGATTACTTCTCTAAGTGGGCCGAAGCTATCCCTTTGAAAGAGGTGAAATCTTCTAACGTGATCAAGTTCGTGAAACATCACGTTATTTACCGCTTCGGTGTGCCTCGGCGTATCATCCATGACAATGGACCCCAGTTCATCAGCCAGGCTTTCCAGAGATTCTGCGCGAAGTTCAGAATCCAGAGTGTGTCCTCAACGGCATACTATCCTGCTGCTAACGGTCTTGCAGAAGCCTTCAACAAGACTATTGGCAAGCTTCTCAAAAAGTTCATCTCGAAAAGTCAACGAGACTGGGACGACAAGCTGGGTGAATGCTTATGGGCCTACCGCACAACGGTGCGAACCCCAACTAAAGCCACGCCATTTTCCTTGGTATACGGATGCGAAGCCGTCCTTCCATTGGAAATACAAATTCCCTCTCTACGCGTCGCCTTGACAGCGGAAATGACAACTGAGGAGAAGCATCAGCAGCGACTCCAGGAGTTGGAAGCCTTAGACGACAAGCGTTTGCAGGCCCAACAACAAATCGAGCTTTACCAAGCTCGTATCACCAGAGCCTTCAACAAGAAAGTCAAAGCGCGAACTTTTAAGAAAGGCGACCTTGTCTTAGCTGTCCGAAGACCCATGGTCATGACGCACAAGACAAAAGGAAAATTTCAGCCCAAATGGGAAGGACCATTTGTAGTAGAGTCAGTCTACTCAAATGGATCATATCGCCTCATAACTTCAAATGGCGATACACTCATGATGCCGATCAATGGCAAATTCTTGAAGAAGTACTATCCTTAATAGTACTCTTCTTCCGATCAAGTTAAAAGTACACCTCTGATCAAAACATCCGACGCCCTCGACGGCTAAGGATAGAGGAAAATGTTGGCCTTTAAGCCCAACATAAGTCCTCGACAACTCACCATGCTGAGGGGAATAGCATGGCTAGCCCAACTCAAACGGTAGTTGGTAAAGGCATGTCAAACCGTTGACAGCTGAGGATTTGCTAAAAATCCTAAGGGACACGTTCCCATTTGATCCGACGCCCTCGACGGCTAAGGATAGAGGAAAATGTTGGCCTTTAAGCCCAACATAAGTCCTCGACAACTCATCATGCTGAGGGGAATAGCATGACTAGCCCAGCTCAAACGGTAGTTGGTAAAGGCATGTCAAACCCGTTGATAGCTGAGGGTTTGCTAAAAATCCTAAGTGGACTCGAGTTCACTCTTTCCTCCAAAATCCCTTACCAATTCTCGTCCATAGAATGGTAGGACCACAAAATGCAATCATTACTACGTTAACACTATACCTCTGGTAATGAATACTCTTTGTCGGGTATAAACTTTGCTTGTTAACTCTGCATAGAGTAACAAACTCTCAAATTTGCCAAGTTAACACTATACCTCTGGCATTTCAAATTCCACTTGTCAATTCTCATCAATAGAATGACAGGTCCTCAAATTGCTCTTATCACGAGCCAATTCTTGTCAAGTTAACATTACACCTCTGACAAACTACTGTTTAAGTTAACATTACACCTCTAAGCAGTACATCGAGTGCCTGTCAAGTTAATATCACACCTCTGATAGTCACCTTTCTTCAGACTTCCGTATCGAAGCTGAAATGGACGATGCCAAGTTAACACTACACTTCTAGCATCCGAGTCATCGCTAAGTTCAACAATACACCTATGGCCATGACCGTTCCTCGACTTCCTCGTCTAAGTCGAGATGACCAATGCTAAGTTCAACATCACACCTCTAGCATTACCTCACTGTTAAGTTAAACATTACACCTATGACAGTGACATTCTGAGTTAAGTTAATATCACACCTCTGACTCACATCCTTGTCGAGTTAACACCACACTTCTGACAAGACTATCTCCAACCCGTTAAGTTAATATCACACCTCTAACGGTAAAAGCTTTACTAGATTCCTCGCGGGTCTAGTTTCACTTGTTATTCTCTTCAACAGAACAACAGGTCCACCTAAAGACATTGTTAGGTTAACATTACACCGCTGATAATGTTTTATCAAATTCCCCAGCTGACCTTGAATCAAGTCGATCCTAGACACTTGACAAAAGTTCACCTTCTCTGGGAGTACGCATTCCCCTGTCACTTTCTTTTATAAAGTGGCGGGTCCACCAAAATCATTCTTTTGCTTCTAAAACAAAACATTCAAGACAACAGAAAGAGGCAAAAAGAAAAGTGTCACTTTTATTCATATCCAAACACATGAAAGTGATACAAAACGCTCTCTTATACAATAAGATTGAGTGTTACAATTAAGGAGTACAAAGAAGTCCCTCTCTCTCTCTGAGGCCGTACTCACTCCTTGAAGCCGCCTCTGATCCTAAGTGCATGATGTCTGAAGAAGTGCCAAATTGTGGCGACTGTTGGAACCGATTGCACTTTGATGCACGACGCCAACTTCGAAAGCGCCCTAGCTGACTAAGCCAGGAGCAATGGTGTTCTTGAGGTCCGGTGGCAACAGAAGAGCCTGCAACCCTTCGTTCAAGAGTTGATCTTTCCCCCGCAGGCCATCCAAAGGACATGGACTGTCCTTGATGTTACTTCTGGGATGGGAGAGGAAGAGGATCCTCTCCGCCACCGCAACCGCCGGAACCTCCTCGCCGTCATACTTGACCTGACCATCTCTTGCCATCAGGCAAGAGTGGTGCAGGAGATCTGAAGAGACCTTGGCGAGATTTGGGTCCTCGTCAGAGATATAATTTACTCTCTTACAAACGACGAGGACCATAATTTACTCTCTTACAAACGAACATTGAGCAAGCTCGCCGGTTGAAGCACTCTTCCAGGAGACCAGCGAACCTGCAAAGAACAAATAAGAGAATCAGAAAATCTGGAACTTAGTATACTTTAACAAAAGAAAACTAAGTAACAGACGCGGCAGTCATTGAAGACTTCAGACGCGGAAATGATCTGCACAGTCAAACCACCGCGTCAGCAGAAACAGACGCGAGTCAAAACTGTGCCACGCCCAGGATTCAAACGCGGTCTCAGTTTGCACCCGCGTCTAATGTACTAGACGCGAAAAACTTCAAACGCCGAAAATTGCCATCTCTCTGTTGGGTGAACAGGAGTTGCAAGATTCAGGTCTGAAACGCGCCAAGGCAATAGCCATGAGCAAAGCCAGCGTCATGAGCCCGCGTTCAGAAAAGTTCAAGTCACCAGCACAAATTCCAGAATAGGAATGCACCAGAATTTCATTCAGATGCCTATGCCAAAATACAGGCTATGGACATCATCGGGGTGACATACCAGCAGAAACCTCTGTCCAGAGTTGACCTCTCTGCATCCAAACGCGGGTGCGCAAGATGACATGAGAGAGGATTCCTTCTGAAGAGACCAAACAGAGGCATGAGAGCTCTGGGTCATCTTCATCCACGGGGTCACCTTCACCCATGAAGACGGTTCTCTGAAAGATAATTCAAGGCGACTTCTCTCGAAGCAAAACAAATGAAAACAGTCTAAGTTGGATTGTTGAAGAGGGAGAGGGTGCACTCTATTTATAGGCAGTCCCTAATAACTGTCATTAATGGGGCATCAATCGGAACCGTCGCGCACAACTGTCAAAGCCCAATCAAAAACGGACGCGTGGAACGCTGCTTTGGAAACCGTCGAAGTGCGCCGGTTTTTCAACCGCCAGCGTCGGTTCTGCATGCAAGAGCATTAACGCCTGAACCCAATAAGAGGCCGACGCGTGGATAACTGTCTTGGGAAGCAACGGATGACCCGGAACCCCAATCGACAGTGAAGACTTGACGTTCAAAGATCTCCTAAAAATCTTTTAAGTCATGCTGCATTGAACGCAGATGGGAAAGTCGCTCGAGGCTGCGTATCCCGTGCCTGATCGATCCGCGTCTTTCTTAACAAGACAGATTCGCGTTATTCAGAGCCGCGTTTCACTCTGTGATTGACGCTGCGTCTCACTCTATGGACTGATGACCGCGTCTCACTTTATGGATCAATGCTGCGTCTCATCAAGAAGACCGCGTTTCACTCTGTGATTGACGCTGCGTCTCACTCCATGGACTGACGACCGCGTCTCACTTTATGGATCAATGCTGCGTCTCATCAAGAAGACCGCGTTTCACTCTGTGATTGACGCTGCGTCTCACTCCATGGACTGACGACCGCGTCTCACTTTATGGATCAATGTCGCGTCTCATTAAGAAGACTCAGAGTCAAGGCCGCGTTTCATTAACAGAACTTAGTCTTACCTAAGTGCCAGTTACCAAGGAGTTGGATTCGCCTACAGCTGAGCAAAGAAGATGGAGCAAAATTTTTCAAACTTTTATTATAAACAGTAAAAGTGGATACAAATACTCTAAACAGAGTGTCCTCTTCTTTACAAAAAAGGGGGAAAAGAAAAGAAGGCTAAATGTCCTGGTCGCCAAGGTACGGATTTGTTCCCTAAGGCGGTGAATCTCGTGTTGGCGCGTCCTTTCAGCTTCCATAATAGCCCGGTTCCGCAGCTCCTCTTCGGATAAGAAATTCTTGCGGCCAGCTGCATTCGCAGAGATTCCACCCTGGAAGAATGTAGAGACAGACTCTCTTCAGCTCGCGCCCTAGCAGCTTGTTGCTCCTCTAGCTGCTTTTTGATGGTAGCAAGCTTTTCCTCATTGAGCGCAAGCACAACTTCTGCCTTGGCAATGGTGTCCCGAGCCCTGATGATGACTTGCTCTGTGCTCTGCATGACAAGCTCGGATTCCCTTGAATCGCCAGCTAGTTTCTGACATTCAGCCTGGGAATATTCGAGATTGCGGATCTCTGCAGCGATTTGTGCCTCCGCTTCCTGTCGCTCTCGTTCTTGAGCAGCTAGGAGCCTAGTCAGGGTGGCCTGGGCCTCACTAAAAGAGCCAGCATCTTCCAAAGACTCCAGCTCCTGCAGGTAGTCTCCCAGTTGCTCTACCACCCGTAGACACGCCTTGGCAAGTGAAGGGCCTCCGGTTAATTCGACGTTCACGGCCAGATTTTTAAGAAGCGTCTGGGCAAATTGGAACGAGCTGTTTCCACGTAAGATGAGATCAATACATGATCCCATCGAAGCGAAGAATTGCTGCATCATCTGACGTGCCAGTTCCCCCATGTCTTCACCACCTAGGAAGCTTCCCGACCCCTTTTCTGTCACAGGATAGGGGATATAAGGCGGATCTTCTCGCACAAGAGTCGTGCTGGCCGTCGAGACAGCAAGAGCTACACCGGCCGCTGACGCTTCCGGAGGTACTACCTCTGCAGGAGCCTCCACGACCAATGAGGGAGTAGTAAGCACGACCTCCTCAGAAACCTCCACCGAGACCTGAGCTGTATGGCCTTCTGGAAGAGTGCCAACCACCGGACTCTCCACATGAGCCCCCTGAGTCCTCTCTGCAAGTTATCGCGATGTTAGCCACAATGATAGAAGAGCTAAACATTTAAAGCATCAGAGCTGCCTTACCAGGTTGGAGGTCCGGAGACGTCAAATCCTGCGGAGCGGAAGTCTCCTCGGCTTCAGCAGTAACCTCCTCGCCTGGCAGAGTGAGAGCCTCCTCAGCCTCAGTGGTTGCTTCCTCTTCTGGCAGAGTGGAAGGCTCCCCAGTTTCAACAGCTGCCCCCTTTGAGGGTATCTCAGCAGCCGAGACCTCAATCCCCTCGGGCTGGGTCAACTCTTTCACCATCTCCTCGATACGCTAAGAGGTTGTAGCCTCAGCATCTTCGGTTAGCCCTGCAGCATAAAAGAAGAATGTTAGAACATCCTCTTCAAAGAGAAAATTAGACAGAAGATGGAAAGAATACCTTCAGTAGGGATAATCGCCAGCGATGGTGCAGTCGATGGCTCACCCTCATGTATTTCCTCCTCCGAGATGTGGAAGAATTTGCTCTGATCAGGAAGAGCGGGTTCATCGCCATAGTCGGTCTCGTCTTCAAAGGCGCTTTCCCCCGATAACGAAGAAGACGACAGCGCAACGCGAGGAAGCTCCGCAACAGGAGCCTTACCTCCAATTACCCCAGTGGTAGGACTAGGGTCGACTGCCCTAAGACTGGAAATGAAGATGATAGGAGACCCCGGCTGCTGTGCCTCATCTCTCCCATCATGAGCAGAAGAAGGCTCGAGTTGAACTGAGATGCCTGCAATCTCAACATCCCCTCCAGTCATTATGTCGACCTCCAGTGACTCGTCATCTTCGGCGGCGGTGGACTCGTCAACAAGCTCCCCTTCCTCCACGGTCTTGCTGCGCGACCTAGGAGCACGGACTAGGGTGGGGAAATCTTCATCTTCCGACGGTTCCTCAACCCTAACAGGGACGTCTTCAGGAGGAGCCTCAACTCCAGCAGAGATGTCTCCGGATTGAGAGACTTCAGCCGTCAAATCCCTCCGAGCCTTCTTTGGGGCAGGCTCAGCGATAGAAGCAGAGCGTCGATGACGCTTGCTCGCCAACTGCTTAGACCTCCTGGCCCGCGGCTCCTCCCTCGTGGCTGGTGGCTCCGCCCTTGTCGCTGGTGGCTCTGCCCTTGCCGGTCGCGGTTCCGCCCTCACTGCTGGGGGCTCCCTCCTCGATCTTCGCCCGACCTCCTTTTGGCCTTCAGGTACTGTTCTACAAGTTTCGTCAGTTTACTAGAATCAGTCCTGGCCTCGAGACTTGCATTGATGCTCTCAATGCATGAAGACGCCGGAAAAAAGTCTGGCGTTTGGATGGCTTGGGAGTACCAAGTACAGAAGCTGAAACTCGTACGGCACTTGGGCCCCTCGAGAGGTAGATGAAAAGATACTCCCGTCCCTCCAGCCACACTATAGTACCAGGCCCGAGCACCCTCGAACAGGTTCCCTTCGAAGGCAAGTCTAGCATTGGGGTTCCCGACATAGAGCTGATCATAGCCGAACTGTCGAGCGAAGCGACTCGGCATGTACGGCTCAATGGTACATGACGTCCCTTGCCGGAAAAGCACATATCCGGGCCGGATATTTAGCAACCACCAGAAGGCCCCCGCGGATAACCTCGTGAAGTCATCTGGGCCAACAGAATCAACAAGTAGATCCCCGAAAGATGCATCAGGGATCTGGAGGAGGCAGCGATTGAGCTGGTAGTTTGCAGGGTCTGAAAGGCACTTCCGGACGTAATATATATAAGGATCACGCCATTTTGAACCCTCCAACCGCTGTACAAAAGGGACAGAACTCTCCCTCCAACGCGCTGCCGTCATCAAAGAAGGGCAATGCATCACGTACCAAGCAATAAGGTACGTGTAAGGCAGCTCGACACGAGGGTTGGGACGCTTCACCGTCGGACTCCCCTCTGAGTCAACATACGGCTTTCCCTCGGAGTCTGCAGTTTTTGGTGGCTCGCAGAAACTCTTAGTGAGCGCCCGCAGCCCGCTCTGAATACCAGCCGCCACGGCCGGGAGAAGGGCTATGGGGTTCCCATGAGCCAGGAGCACCGCCGGGTACACCACGTCAGCAACAATGACTTCATGCGGCAGCGTGGGCACCACACAGCGCTTCAGCCACAGCATCAGAAAGCCCGCCAACAGCGCCCGATCGGAGATAGGAGTCCGGGCTTGATGGTGAAAGCTTTCAAAACCAAGTCAGGGTCGAAATCGTCCTCGTTCGACTCCGTGGTGTAGAAGCTGTTCGGAGCCTGGTCGATCCTGTCTTCAATCTCCCTGTTAGAGCTGGGATCCAATCGGGTTATCCGATGGTCTTTGGTGTTGACATTATTGAACAAGTAACTGGCCCAAGACAGTTGCTTGACTCCCTGCGACCGCCATTTGGTTATCTGGCCGCAAATGTGGAAGTGACATAGCACTTCCCAGTAGGTCTCATATATGAGGGGAAACTCCTCCTTCACATAGCGAAGCTCCACAGCGGTCGGGACATATTCCTCATAGGGAATATCCCCTGTCGACAGCCCCGAGACCTCGTGCAGCTCGTGCAGAGCAAGGCCCATCTCTCCGACCGGAGTGAAGAACGTCCCCGTCGAAGGATTATAACGCTCTAGAATCCCGAAGAAGTTCTGAGAGCTTTGAGGGATCCCCCACTGCACGGCCCTGACTGCCGAGTACAGTCCCACGCGCTTTAGCAGACCCCCGAGCTCGGTAAGGACAAAGCCGGACATTCTGCCCCACCAATAGTTCTCCGTGGAACGGACCCACCCCGGCGCACGGAACCCAACCGGGTAGTCACCCTCCGCCTCCATGAAGGCGTTGAGGAAGGTAGTGCCAAGTTGTGTATCTCCCCAGCTGGAACCTCAGTCCTGCGCGACCCAGGGAAAAGGCCGATAACTGACCTGTCATGGCTATCATGACGGTATACTTTGTGGGAGCCCAAATCACCGAGAGTGATCTCGGGAACATATCGAGCAAGGTCCCATTCCATCTTCTGAGGGACGGACATATGCTGGAAGTAGGACAGCGGGAACATCCTCTCCATGTCTGGAAGAAAGAATCTTCCACCTTTTATTTGACGGAGCCATTTGTAAGTTCCGTCATACACGCTATGGCCGCCCTCGTGGATACGATCTCCGAAGAAGAAGGCAGGCTTCTCCAGCTTGATGCCAGCATCTGTTGCGAATGCTGCATCAGTCATAAACACCCGAAGAGTTCTCATGTCAACATTTGAGAGCCTCTCTCTGTGATCCGGTGACTTGTCAGCAGTCACAGGAACGGTCCTTTGTAATACAAAAGTCAAATCCCGGTCAGCACCACCCACATGACCAAAGTGGCACTTCTTGCGAGTGAAGTAGCAGGGCGTGGCGCTGCAAAAAGAAAAGGACACTTAGTTAGATACTCTATCAAAAGCATAGAAAAAAATGCTAAGTGTTCATAATCCGAACGCAGAAGAGACACTGGACGCAGGAGTTATTAAATCCGCGTCCAGACCTGCGCATCCACGCAGAAGAGGCACTGGACGCAGGAATTATCAAATCCGCGTCCAGACCTATGGGATCGGCGTCTCCACAACATTCTCCTTGATGTCACTTCTGGGGTGCGAAAAGAAGGGAGTTATCCACCTTAACCTTTCCACTACCATAATCGCCAGAAGTTAAGGAGGGTAACTCCCTTCCTTTCACATCCCCAGATGTCGAAGTACTTGGACTCGGGTGCCAGATTCATCAAAATCAGCAGCTGATGAAACAGAACGCAAGGATCAAATCCGCGTTCTGTAAACTAAGTCCGCGTCTGAACCCTTCACAAATAGAAAATATTCCAAGTGAAGAATCTGAAGCGCAGGACTCAAGGGCGCGAGGGTCCAAACCCGCGCCTCGGTTATCATCCCAAAGACTGCGTCTGGGAATCAAACACGATTTGAAATTCATGTTAAGGGTTCTTAAAAGTTCTTTGAACTTTCTTTAATGGCGAAACTTCCGCCTAAGAGGCCTTTACCTTGGAGACCTGGGAGAACGACGTCCTGTGCAGAGGAGGAGCTGCCCCTCTGGGCCTCGGCAATGGTCACCTTAGAGGACGACGCGGTCGGCTTGGCCTTGGGTGCCATTGGTGATCAGAGGTCAATGAAGAAGATGAGCAGTATGGAGAAGAAGAACTCTCTTAAATCTCTGAGTAAGCGCGTTCGGAGAAGAAGATGCATCTCTCCAACTGTTGCCTTTTATAGCACAGGGATTCGCGAAGATACGCGGCGTGTGGCCCGGTAGACGCTGCAGCGAGTCGCCGCTTGACGCGTGTAACCAAATCGTTTCTGAACGGAGAAGATCATGCGTCGCAACCCCGCCACGAGTCAGCAGTCGACACGTGGAGCAGTTCATTTAATGAACCAGGAAATCCGCGCACCAAAAGGCGAAATTTCGCCGGTTCCCTAGCCAGCTGGCGGCGTAATCATGACATGGCACAGAATTCGCGCCCAAAGAACGCACCTCCTCGATGGACATGCCACGTCAGCCTCTCCATGAATGCATTTGGAAGGTCGCGTCTCTCTAAGAAATTCGCGTCCTTCCAGTCTGGCCAAACATCGCGTCTGCCTTATGAAGATCAGTCATGTCTCCATTGCCAAAGGACGCACGTTACAGAAATCGCGCCTTTACAGCAGTACCATCTCTGCTTTTTGAAAAAGAACCTGCGTTTGGCCTCCTGCTTCTGCAAAATCAGTTCAACAGTACACTGACGCAAGCAGACGACCAACCACTCCTGGCTTAAAGCGCGTCAGTGACGGACTAAAAGCAATCGGGAAGGTTTAGACTGAGCATCTAAACACTCAACATGATCAACTCTGGGGGCTTCAAAGAGTTCAACAGTACACTCACGAAGACCAACTCCAGATAAGATTAAACCCGGAGCATCAACAGTCTAGTCATGAAGGCGAACTCAGCTAGAGTCCAAAGTATTTCGAAATCCGTCCCAGTTAACTGCGGAATGTCGAAAACTTTGGAGGGGGTTCTGTAGGCTGTCTAAAAATCACCAAGACAGGCCACAAAATACAGAGATCCAAGATCCAGGCGCAAGGCTAAATGTGACAATCAAGACGCGAGAGATAGCCCGCGTCTCAGCATCAAGGCGCGTTGGCTCAACGCCCGCGTCTCAGCATCAAGGCGCGTCGGCCCGAAGCCCGTGTCTCAGCATCAAGGTGCATTGGCTCAACGCCCGCGTCTCAGCATCAAGGCGCGTCGGCCCGAAGCCCGCGTCTCAGCATCAAGGCGCGTCGGCCCGAAGCCCGCGTCTCAGCATCAAGGCGCGTTGGCTCAACGCCCGCGTCTCAGCAACAAGGTGCCCCACCTTGGTTGTAACCACCCGATTATGGCGCCATCCACCGCCCATGTAGCGGGGAAGTTGGCCCTCATCGTGGAGCACTTTTAGGGGGCACGATCACCCCCTAAAAACTCTATAAATAGTCCCGTCACTATTGGGGAAGGACACAACAAAAAAAGGACGAGGACGATTATCGGGCAAGAGAGAGATTCCGAGAAAAAAAAGGAGAGATCATCGACAGAGAGAGAGAAAACCCTTCAGCGAGCTTACTGAGTACTAGCCGCTCTTCGCCTACCTCCTCTTCTAGAGTTTTGGTAGACGGAGCTGAGTTACTCCCTCTACCGGCCGAAGAGAAGATCCCCGACGGTCCAAACAGTCATCCGGTCAACGGAGAACAAGATTCACTCTCCACTGCCACCCGAAGAACCCAGCACTAACAAAGGGGGAATTCAAGATTCAATATTCCCCTCCCTGTAACGGAAGATTAAGCCGGCTGTAATTTTTTCATCTGATTCAGGAAACGTTACACCAGCCACCCTTCTCCGTGTCAAACAATTGTGATATGGACTTTAATAACAACAATTCTTTCAATTATAATATGAATCCATATTTTACCCCGACCTCATTTGACTCAGATAACTCTGACCGGCAATGTACAACATGAACTAACCATATATGCCAGGTTGGGATTATCCGAATCAATATGACCCATATCCCCAACCATATGACCATAATTTTCAAAATAATTTCAACTCTTCACATAGTTCATGGGGATTCACCTACCCGAGTCAAATTTTCAACCATCTTGTTCACAATTTTCACAATATTCGTTTCCCAATTTTGATTCATATACTCCTTTCCTGAACTACCATTGAAGAAAAATCATCATTGGAAAGGAGTATAGAAGAGTCCCTACAACAAATACAAAATTTGCTCGATTCACAATCCTTCCCATATCAAACTCCACATACTCCTTTTCTAGAGCCTCCAATTGAAAAAGAATCTAAGCTAGAAAAGCGTTGGAAGTCTTTTGTGATATAATGCAAAACATGTTGGACTCCTCATCTCAACCAAATTTTCAAGAGTCCTACTCATCTTTTCCAGTCTCACCTATTCAAAATGAACAAACTTCAATATTGAACTTGAGTATGGAACCCTTGCGTGAGTCCAAGCAGCAACCGCAAAATCCGATGGACTCACAAATTCACCACAATTTCTAAAATCAACTTCCATACTCATCTTTCAAGAAAAACCAATTACAAAAAGTATGGAAGACATGATTCAGACTCAACATTCTGTTACCCTATCTGTCAGTAGGTTAGACTCAATAATGAGCGATCTGATCAATGAGAGCGAGAAAAATCTTTCTTGTGAACCATTGACCAATCCTTACATCTCTAACTCTACTGATTGGGCCCTTGAATCATGTCATTTTGGGAATCCAGATTCAATTTCAGAACACACATTCAAACTTGACCAAACTCCAAGTTATGAAAGTCACCAGGACATTCTGGCAAGTTATCCCTTCCCTGAAATCGAACTGAATGTGATCCTGAACCTCCTGTTAGGAATTCTATTTCACTTTTTGAATCAATAATGACTCCGGTATCTTTACCATATTTTTTTCTCTATTCTGGAGTCAACATTAAATCCTGTACCCGTACACTGTGAAATTGAATTATCAATATCTTATGATCACACTATGGGGAAAGTGTTGTGAACATCAATTCTTTAGTTTGGACCCTATTTTTGAACCATTTCGACTCTCATTATTGACTCTCGACTTGATCTGAGTCAAATTCCCGAGTCGGTATCATTTTTATTCCTGATCCCTTTGAGTCCAAATCCATCATCTTCCAAAATCACACTTCATTGTTGGACAAGACTGTTGACAAAATGACTCAGTAATTATTTTTGAAAATTGGAAATTAGATGGGGATTACTTTTTAAATAAGATCATTCATTCAATCAACATTTTTATTGGGTCATATTAGAGAGCTCATTGGTGGGTTCCTACACGATCCACGCTATTTTGATTGGGTAGCAACGCTTGGCCAATCAGACCACCACTGGAGCCTCCCCTTAAGGTAATCTTCCTTCCCTCTCCATTTGTTTCATGTATTTACACATTCACGATGCATTGAGGACCATGCATGAGATAAGTGTGGGGGAGGGTTTACTAATATAGTTAGTTTTATATTTCTTTCTTTTACACTTCTTTTTAATTATAAAAAAATCTTTTATAGAAACTCTTTTCTTTTCTTTTACAAAACTTTTTGAAACAAGAAAATTATTTTGCTTTATTTTTAAGAAAATTAAGATTATCTTAGGAATTAGGAAGACCTAAAATTATGAAATTTTAAACCAAGTCAAAATAATAGATCTTGTCTAAATTATAGGATAAGAAAGTAAGATTGAAAAGATAATTTGATCTTGAATTTTTTGCCTTAGGTTTATGCACTCCACACTTACACAATTTTTGGGATTTAAACAAAGACTGAAAATGGCATAAAAATATATATTAAAAAAATTATGATAATAAAAATCACTTATGAAGTTGGGTAATTATGCCTCAGGAAGCATGATTATTCATACCTAAAATGGTGAACAAAAATAAAATAACCCCTTTAGTTTTGTGGCCTTATTTACTCGAGTCCTTAAGTTCGTGGGATGTTCTCATCTGGTGCCCTAAGATCATCTGGTGCCCTAAGATCATCTGGTTTGGGAGTCACCGCTAAAGGCTCACTACCGGGTAAATAAGAAAGCCAAAGAAAACTAAGGAAGAAAAAAAAATAAATAAATAAATAATATATATTAAATAAATGGCATGAAAGTTTGAGTCGATTTCCCAAAAATCTTCACAGTTCACAAAGTACAAATTTTCTAAGAGTTTTATGAAAGATCAAAGAGTCAATTCAATTTTAAATTCTTACATTTAATTTATAATAAGATTTTTTGCATTTTGACTTAGTTTAAGAAAGAATAATTTCTAATTAACCTATGACCTTGGATCACTTATATTTTCGCAAAAAATATTTCAACACTTTTCTCTATTTTTAAAATGTGTTTTCAAAATACTAACATTTGATTTCTTTCTTTATGGATTTTGTGGGTGTAATCCGCTGAAAACCCTCAGGAGATAAAACTCCTCCTCTAGGGAAAACTTAGAGGTTTAACGGCTTGTTGCACATGCTTGTGCAATCGCGTCACCTGCGAAAGTGGTATAATAATTTCTTAGTTTTTTGTTTTGCTCGGGACGAGCAAAAGATAAATGTGGGAGTGTGATTAGTCTCTAATTTGCATAATTTTCATCACATTCTCATATTTATTTAATAATAAATTCTGCTAATAATACCTTGCTTTCTTTATTCTAGGTCCATGGTGTGCAATGAAGAAGAAGACCTTAAATCACATTTAATTGGTGATTAAAGGCCTATTAAGATAGCCATTGACCTAAGATGCTGATTTCATCAAAACCAAGGGCTGAAAACCAGAAACCGGGCACAGGAACTGACAGGAGACAAAAAGGACTGCGCGCCGCTCGAAGCGCCGCGCGCGGCCACTTTATGGCCGCGGCGCGCGCCGCGCTTCGAGCCAGGGTTTGTCCCCTGGCCCTTGTTCCCCTGGTGCTATAAATACCCCCCTGGGGTTCCAGAGTTGGAGATATACAGAGTTTAGGGTAGTTTTCATTTCCATGTTGTAGTTTAGTTTAGGTTAGGTTAGTTCTTCTTCTTCCCCTTGTATTTTATATTTTGTTTTAGATATTTATTAGGAGAAAGAGTGATACATGAGTGGAATGTAAGAGTACTTGTAATAGAAGGTGACAAGCTATGAAAGGTGCTCTCTTTACCTCTCTTTATTTTCTATCTAACTTCTTTTACATGTGTAGCTAATCTTTTCTCTCATGGCACTAACTACTAAACCACCAACTAGTTTAACTTCTTTTATGATAATCCACATGAATCTAATAGCCTCGTTTTGGTCTTGCTCTTGTAAGAGCCATTGATGGCTCATGATGTTGGATCTAACACTCTAACTTTCTAACTCTCTAACAAGCTAACATTACTTTATTTCATGCTTGCTTTTATTGGGTTTTGATGATTTAAGTGTAACTTGAACTGTTTTGTTGAGTTGGTTTGTAATGAGTTACATATGGGTCATACTTTGAATCGCTCTTAAACCAAGGACTAGTGATGCCAATGATACATGTGAGGCAACTATTACTAAGAAGTTAGCATGTTGGTGGAGTCATTAGTAGTTAGTAGCCGTGAATTTTCTTTCTCTTTCACTTGTTTTAGAAATATACCAAAAACTACAAATACCATTCTTTTCTATGTTTTCCACTTCTTCATATTTCACCGTACCTCTCTTTCCATTCTTTCTTTTCCTTTCTTTCATTCTTAAAACTTTGAAGACTTTTTAACAAAACACGTGAATCAACCGGTAAAGCTTCTATCGCCTCCCATCCTTGTGGATTCGACTCGTTTTAGCCTCTATGCTGTAACGGAAGTATCGAAGAAGCCAAAGCAAGCACACACTTTAATCTTGATTTTAAAACATACACTTTTTGTGCGCAGTTTTCCCACGATCAGTTACTTAATTAAGGAACGTCTTGACAAATAACCTCCGCCAATCTTGCCCTGACCTGGCTGATTAGCTTGTGATCAAAGTCTACATTATACCTCCTGTGGACAATCAACCAGTTAGGAGTTGTCTAGGTTAAGATTACCTTAGATTAGGCTTGGTTGATTACTCTTGTTGGCTGTTGGTAAACTTGTTTGTGATTGTGATTGTGATTGTGATTGTGATTGTGATTGTGTTTGTGTATGCAAGTGTGGTCAAGAGACCCTAATTCATCTAGGTTGACTAGAAAAACATCACCACCCAAGTTTGAACTAAGACCAGATCCGGTATGGCTCAATCAACATCATTACAGGATAGGTTCTATCCCATTAGAACCTCACTCCCATCTTGCATTCTACTTTCATCGGTTGGTGAATACAATTTTGAGCTCAAGCCTCAATTCATCAAACACCCCCCTAAGTTTCACGGCTTAGAGTCCGAGATGCTTACTTTTTCATAAGAGAATTTGAGGAAGTATGTCTAATGATGAAAATCTCACACCTTGTAGACGATGTTATTAGGCTGAGATTTGTCCCTTTCGCTCTTAAGGACCTAGCAAAGAAATGGCTTTACAGCTTAGCGGCGGTTCTATCACATCTTGGGATGATTTCATCAAGGTCTTCTTGAAGAAATTCTATCTAATTCATAAGACCGCTCTCATTAGGAAGACAATCATGCAATTCAGTAAGAACCGAGTGAACCGTTCTGGAGGTACTTTGAACGCTTTAAAGACCTCCTTGTCCAATGTCCACATCATGGAATAGAGAAATGGCGACAATGCCAAATTCTTTTATGACAGTTTAGACTATTCTACTAAAACCCTCTTAGAAAGTATGTACCAAGGGGGATTCTTATAGAAGAATGAAAATGAAGGATGGGATATGTATGAAAACCTAGCTGAAAAGACCATCCAATGGGAACCTACTAGTGAGACCTTAGGAATCTAAACTCCCATCTCTTCAAAGGAGGTCTCCATTCTATCGAATCATTCATCGCTAATGAGGCTAAGTTAGCTAACCTAGCAAGAAGACTGGAAGCTCTAGAAATGAAGGAACCAAGTCCAGTCAATAAAGTCAGCCCAAACTAATTTTCAACTCCAGGTTGCACTTACTGTCAAGCCATGAATCATGTGTTCGAGGAGTGCCCTGTGTTTCAGGCTCAGCAATAATACCATGAACCAATGAATGCGGCCTTTCAAGGCCGAACAATAATTCTTACGCACTAACGTACAATCCCTGGCTGGAGAAATCAGCCTAATTTCTCATGGAGCCAAAATAACAATTGACCATTCACGATCAAATCATGCTAGCCACTTCCATCATGCCAATAATTCTTCCAATCATCAACCCAACTTTTTCAATTTCCATAATAATTCTCCCAACCATCCACCTAACTTTTCAAACTATTAACAAAACTTTCCCAAACCAAGCTCCACAATCCTCCTTTAAGAATCCTTATCTAGAAAGGAGAATGACTGACTTTGAAAGAAACATGGAAAGATACATAAAAAATAAGATTCTCTCATGCAAACTATACAGAGGTCAGAGGTTCAAATGAGCCAACTAGCCACTCCACAGAATGAGAGACAGAAGGGTACCCTGCCTAGTCAGCCAATAACCAATCCTAGGAATTCTCAACAAGCTCATTTGGCTGAGGATCATTCATTAAATCTGTAATGTTGTTCATACATTGAGATCAGGAAAGAGAGTTGATAATAAGTGTCAACGCCAACCAATCCCATTCAGCACAAACCACAATGAAGCATTCACCTCATCAATCTAAATCCTTCCAATTCTGACGAATCTGAAAATGATAAGTCAACCAGTCAGGTGCACCAGCCTATAGTACCATTTCCCAATAGACTGAAAAACAAACAAGCAAAATTCCACATGGACAAGATATTGAGATATTTAATCAAGTGAAGATAAAGTGCCACTTCTTGATGTCATCCAATAAGTCCCTTCCTATGCTAAGTTTCTTAAGGACATGTGCACCAAGAAGAGAAAAGACTAATGTACGAAAAAGAAAGACTAATGTACGAAAGAAGGTCTTCTTAGCCACTAACATAAGTGAGCTATTATCGGGTCCGATCCCTGTCAAGTATAAGGATCCAGGTAGTCCCACTATTGCCTGCACAAAAGGACAAGCCGAGATTAGTCGTGCACTTCTTAGATTGGGGGCAAGTATTAACTTGCTTCCATTCTCAGTTTATCAAAACTCGGGTTGGGCGATCTTAGTCCAACTCGAGTCACTATCTAACTGGCCGACCGTTCAGTAAAAGTTCCAAAAGGGGAGATTAATGATGTCCTAATCCGGGTAGGGGAGTTTATTTACCCTGTCGATTTCATAGTTCTGGAGACACAACCTGTGTCCAACTCTAATCATAGGGCAAACTCCTGTTATCCTAGGGCGACCATTACGTGCTACTGCCAATGCCATCATCAATTGTAGGAATGGGTCTATGAGGTTAACCTTTGGGGACATGACGGGAGAGGTCAATATCTTCAATCTAGGAAAACAACTCGCGATCACGAGGACCAAACATTTGAAGTCAACCTAATTGAGAACTTAACAAGTGAACATAGGGAAGAATTGGAACTGGAAACTGAGTGTGACTTCGGGTTAGAGTCAGAGACGACTTTAATCTTGATCAGGTTGTAGATTCTGACATAAATTGGGCCTCGAACCCTATTTCACCAATAATGGAGCCAACAAATTTGACTAGTCCTTCCAACCAGCCTTCCTCTTCCTTAGAATTGAAAGCCTTACCTGCGCATCTCAAGTACGTCTATCTAGGAAAACAAGAGACATTTCCTGTCATCATTACCTCCCTTTAAATGAGGGGAAGAAGAAGATCTTAAAGCAATTCAAAGAAAACATAGGGAAGCCATTGGTTGGACTATGACTGACATAAAGGGATCAAGTCCGACCATCATTCAACATCGCATTCATCTCAATGAAGATGCCACACCTAAAAGAGACCCGCAGCGTAGGTCAAACCCTATAATGCAAGAGGCTGTTCATGCTGAAATTGTAAAACTCTTAGATAATGGGATAATTTATATCCCATTTCTGACAGCCAATGGGTCAATCCTGTCCACGCGATTCCAAAGAATCCAGTCAGTTTCAAGTATCAAAAACGAGAAACAAAGAGTTGGTCCAAACTCGACTTCCTACGAAGATCCGAGTTTGCATTGACTATAGGAAGCTTAACGCTATAACTCGTAAGGACCATTTTCACTTCCCTTCATTGATCAAATGCTTGAACGTTTGGCGGGTCACGATTACTTACTGTTTCTTTGACGGTTACTTGGGGTATAATCAGATCCCTATTGTTCCTAAGGACCAAGAAAAGACTATGTTCACATGTCCATTTGGGACATTTGCTTATCGTCGAATGCCTTCGGTTTATGCAATGCCCCAGCAACGTTTCAACATTGCATGTTGAGTCTTTTCTCTGATATGGTAGAACGTTTTTAGAGATCTTTATGGATGATTTCTCCATACGGAGATTCATTCACTCAATGTCTCCACCATTTAGAACTTATCTCCAACATTGTGCTGAGAAAAATCTGACACTGAATTGGGAGAAATGTCACTTTATGGTAAAACATGGGATTGTCTTGGGTCATGAAATCTCCAAGAAAGGAATTGAAGTAGACAGAGCTAAAATTGAGGTTATTGCTAAGCTTCCCATGCCCAAATGCATTAAGGACATTAGATCCTTCTTAGGATACGCTGGTTTCTACCGAAGATTTATCAAGGATTTTAGCAAAATTGCTAGGCCCTTGACTAATCTGTTAGCTAAGGATGTGTCCTTCACTTTGTACTGAATGCATGAATTCTTGGGAGAAGTTTAAGAGAGAGTTTATTTCTGCACCAATCATATCTGCACCGGATTGGTCTAAGCCGTTCAAAATCATGTGCGATGCTTCTGATTTTGCCATAGGCGCTGTCCTAGGACAACGCATTGATAACAAGCAGCACGTGATTTACTACTCTAGTAGGACTCTCAATGATGCTCAATTGAACTACACTACGACTGAGAAGGAATTCTTGACAGTAGTGTTTGCCTTAGAGAAATTTTCGTCCTACCTACTAGGGTCCAAAATCACCATTTTCACCGATCATTCTGCGCTTAGGTACCTCATGATGAAGAAGGATGCCAAGGCCCGACTCATTCATTAGATCCTCCTTCTTCAAGAATTTGATCTTGAGATTCGAGACAAGAAAGGCATAGAAAATGTCATTGTTGATCATCTCTCACGAATCCCTAATCTCCATACAACGAATTGCCCATAAATGAGGATTTT
>JAVJIF010006173.1:0-69300 GCA_038442645.1 Agave tequilana
AATATTTGGACCGGCCCGCTTGTTTGATTGGCGGGCACTCGGGGAGTCAGAGCGCCTGTCCATAGGCGAGGAGGATCTGCGCAGTTACTGATATCCGTCAAGGCCTTATTGGAATTGACACACCAGCAATGCCCCAGGTTCATCATGGTCACAGTGGGTATGGTGGTGGGTATGACGGTTTTGAAGGCCACAGGAAAGAGGACGTTACCATTAAGGTCTCGGATCCTCCCTTCACCAATCTTACTCAAAGAAGTGACAGAGACAAAAAACCCATGCTCGTTAGATGCTTTTTTTGTGGTGAAGATGCTCATTAAGCGAACGATTATGACCCACACCAGTTGGTCGGTGGAGTCAGACTGCTCCCTTGCATTTCGACCTCGAGAAACACCATTGTTCTCAATTAACGGTGAGCTTTCTCAATGTTTACATCATGCATCAGGATGTAACCAGCGCCTGATCGGCTCGACACTGATCGACCATGATATGATCCAGTGGGGGAAGAAAGAAACTCTTCTTGGCGCACTTTCAAACATCTTGGATTTTGAGCTTTGACCAGAGATATAGTATCAACCTGATCAGGAGAATTATGACTCTCAAAAGGAAAGGAAGTTGATCCGTTATTCCTGGCTGCAGTCAAGAGAACAAATTTTTTAATGTTTTGAGGAGTGATTGCGACCTTTTACTGAGCGAGAGGGACTTCTTTGTACTCCTTTGTTGCAACACTCAATCTTATTGTATAAGAGAGCGCCTTGTATCACTTTTATATGTTTGAATATCAATAAAAGTGACACTTTTTCTTATCTTTTTATATCTCCTGACTTCCACTTTGTATTGAAAATCAGACAAATAGAAATGATTTCTTTTTGATTTGTTAGAAATGTAATATTTACTTAACAAGCCAAAAAGGAAATTAAAATTACTGTCAGAGGTATGATATTAACTTGACAGAAGTAGGATAATTTCCGTGAACTTGCCAATCTATGAATGAGAATGACAAGTGAAACTAGATCCATTAGGAATCTAAAAAAATCTTTACCGTCAGAGGTGTGATATTAGCTTAACGAGAATGTGAGCTAGAGGTGTGATGTAACTTAGCTCCACGGGAGTTTCAGCTTCATTTGGGAAACTGAAAATATCACTGTCATAGATGAAGTGTTAAACTTGACAGTGAAGGTAATGCTAGAGGTGTAATGTTAAACATAGCATTAGTCATCTAGACTTCGATATGGAAGTTCGACGGAAAGTCATTGTCATAGGTGTAGTGTTGAAGTTAACAATGAACTGGATGCTAGAGGTGTGATGTTAAACTTAGCATCGCTCATCCGAGCTTCGATATGGAGGCCTCAGGAAAAGTGACTGTCAGAGATTTAATATTAAACTTGACAGCAACTTAATCACTGTCATAGGTGTAGTATTAACATAATAGTAGCTTGTAAGAGGTGTAATATTACATGACAATAGTTGGTTTGCGATATGAGCAATTTTAAGGACTTGTCATTCTATTAATGAGAATTGACAAGTGGAGTTTGGAATGTCAGAGGTGTAGTGTTAACTTGATAAGGATTGATTTGCGATATGAGCAATTTGAGGACTTGTCATTCTATTTATGAGATTGATAAGTGGAGTTTGGAATGTCAGAGGTGTAGTGTTAACTTGACAGGGATTGATTTGCGATATGAACAATTTTGAGGACTTGTCATTCTATTGATGAGAATTGACAAGTGGAGTTTAGAATGTCAGAACTGTAGTATTAACTTGACAAGTTTGAAACTTATGACTCCATGTAAGGCAGCAACAATAGAAAGCTTGTACTCGCTGGGGAGTATTGAAACTTTTCACTGTTAGAGGTGCAGTGTTAAACTTAACAATAATTGAGTTTGTAGACCTATCACTCTATAGGAGAGAATTGGTGAGGACTTTGGTGAAAAATAAATGAATTGTCAGAGGTGTAGTATTAACATGACAATCATTGATTTTCTAGGGACATGGGAGATTTTAAATGAGTTTCGTTGTCAGAGGTTTAATATTAACTTGACTGAATCTACTGGGTATTAGGGAAATCTGGCTTTTCAGAGGTTTACTGTTAACGTGACAAGTCTCAGCTCATTTCGTTGGAGAGATGAACTCAGGTATTTTTTGTAGCCCTACCATTCTGTGGATGAGAATTGGTAGGAGATTTTGGAAGAAAGGACAGGACTGAGTCCCTCAGGATTTTTAGCAAACCCTCAGCTATCAACAGATTTGGTGTGCCTTTACTAACTATTGTTTGAGTCGGACTAGCCATGTATTCCCCTCAGTATGATAAGTTGTCAAAGATTTATGTTGATCTTAAAAGTCAACATTTTCCTCTTTCTTAGCCATCAGAGGCGTAGGATGTTCATAGGTACACTGGAGAAGAGTAACGAGGCTAAAACGAGGTCTTGCATTTTTTTCTTCTTCAATGTTTACATCATGCATCATGATGTACTAGCGCTCGATCGGCACGACGTTAATCGATCGTAATGTGATCCAGTGGAGGAAGAAAGAAGTTCTTCTTTGGCGCTCTTCCAAATATCTTGGATCTGGAGTTATGATCAGAGATGTAGTATTAACCTGATCTGGAGAAGAATGCTATCAATGATGGTATTCTCTAGAAATTTGCCGTTAATTGGCATCATGAGCGTATCGCCATCCGAGGTTATAAGGCGGTATGCTCCATTTGAGTAGACCGACTCCACTACAAATAGTCCTTCCCATTTAGGTTAAAATTTCCTTTAGTCTTATGTGTCATCACCATGTGTCTTCTGACAGCTAAAACAAGGTCACCCTTCTTGAAAGCCCGCTCCTTGACTTTCTTGTTGAAGGCTCTAGTAATTCGAGCTTGATAGAGCTCGATTTGCTGTTGAACTTGAAGGCATTTATCGTCCAAAGCCTCCAACTCTTGGAGTCACAGTCGATGCTTCTCCTCATTTGTCATCTCTGCTGTCAAGGCGACGCGTAGAGATGGGATCTGAATTTCAAGTGGGAGTACAACTTCACACCTATATACCAAAAAGAGCGGTGCACCTTTCGTTAGGGTTCAAACCGTCGTGCAATAAGCCCATAAGCAGTCACCTAATTTGTCCTCCCAATCACGTTGGCTTTTCGAGACGAATTTTTTGAGAGGTTTCCCAATAGTCTTGTTGAAAGCTTCTATAAGGCCATTAGCGGCTGGATAGTATGCCGTTGAAAATACGCTCTAGATCTAAACTTATTATAGAACCTCTGAAAGGCTTGGCTGACGAACTGGGGTCCGTTATCACGGATAATTCATCGTGACTGCCAAAGCGGTAAATGACGTGATGTTTAACGAATTTGATCACGTCAGATGTCTTTACCTCCCTCAAGGGAAAAGCTTCGGCTCATTTAGAGAAGTAATCGGTTATGGCTAGGATGAACTGATATCCTTTGGATGAAGGTGGGCTGATAGGGCCAATCACGTTCATTCCCCACATCTCAAAAATGGCCAGGTAGAAGTTGTTGAGCGAAGATGTCCTGGTGCTTGATGGATGAATTCACTATGGACCTGTGGCGTAAGCGATGGCGTCAAGGATCATCTTTGGCCAGTAATACCCCAGTCTTTGGAGTCGATCCCCAATCTTCGGGCCAGGCTAATGAGCTCCAAACATGTCATCATGCGCTTCTTTGAGTACTTTTTGTGCCTCCTTCTATGACAAGCAGAAGAGGAGGATCCTATCATGCGATTGACGGTACAGTGTCCACGTGATCGCATTATAGTAGATTTAGGGGCTTTCCTTCTAATGGCAGCTTCCTCTTTGGGGTCATCAGGAAAGATGTCGCACAAGGCATAGTCGATGTACGGGGATCGCCAATCCCAGAGTTCTGGACCTGTTAAAGTCTCTAGGATTTCTTTGACTTGACGGTCTCCTATCGACTTTTGGTGCTCTTCAAAAGTGAATCTTAGGAAATAGGTCATGGGTGTAGTGAGTATTTTCTCTACTACTCCGGCTGGAAGAGCCAATGAAGCAGCGAGAGACGCCAGTGCATCTGCGTGCGTATTTTGCTAGTGAGGTACATGGTCGATGTAAAAGTTTCTGAACCTCTCGATCATGTAGATAGTTACGTTGTAATAGGGTACTAAATCTTCATGTCTGACTTCGTACTCCCTCCCCGCAAACTTGGTTAATGATGAGCTTAGAGTCACCGTATGCTTCAAGATTTTTAACGCCAATCTCATCGGCAATTTGCATTCCGATTAAGAGAGCATTGTATTCTACTACATTATTAGAACATGGCTCGGTTAATAAGAATGCACGAGGGATTACGTAGTTCTGTGGGGAGACAAGTACTACCCCCACTCCGGCTACGATATTTCCTCGCGGGCCCGTTCTCGACGCGCCGTCAAAGAAAAGTTGCCGACTTGTTCTCTGAAAGATGCCTGAGTCAAGCAAACTTCAGCGACCTCATATGGGAGATCTTCATATAGTTTGGTCGCCCTTGGGTTTGGATGCTCAGTCAGAAAATCTGCCACCCGCCTGTCCCTTCACAGCCTTTTATGGCATGAATCACACCTCGTATTGGGAAAGCAAGATGGCCCATTTCACCAATCGACCATTCAGTGATGATGGCTTTGTCATAAGCAATCTTAAAGGATTGATTTTTGATATGACATGTATAGATTAGCCCACCAAGTAGTGTCGCATTTTCTGTATGGCGAACACCAATGCCAAACATTCATTTTCAATCAGGTTGTATCGATGTTCAGCTTCAATTATAGTTCAACTCAAATAGTAGATTGCCTGGTCGTGTCCCTGCTCATTACTCTGGGCTAGCAAAGCTCCTAAGGAATGATCCATCCCTCGAACATATATCAAGAAAGGTTTCCCTGATACCGGAGCTATAAGGACAGGTGGTTGCGTGAGGTACCGCTTGATTTCCTCGAACGCTCGTCGTTAGCAAGCATCATCCCAAATGAATGAGACATCCTTCTTCATTAAGTTGATGAAGGGTTGGCATCTTCCCGAGAGATTTGAGCTAAACCTCCGGATGTACGCTAGTTGCCCTTGCAATCCTCTAAGTTCTCTGAGATTCCTTGGAGGTTGCTTCTCCTGGACAGCGCGGACTTTCTTTGGATCAAGGTGGATTCTTTTGGATGTCACAATAAATTCTAGGAATTTACCGCTGGCTACCCCCAGGAAGGATTTAGTGGGATTCATCTTTAACTGATGCACCCGCATGATGTCGAATACCGTCTTCAGATCTGCTATATGATCGCCTTTGGCACGGCTTTTTACTACAATATCGTCGACGTAGCATTCCACTATTTTGCGCATGTGCTCGTGAAAAATTATATTCATAGCTCTCTGGTATGTTGCCATGTGTTCTTTAATCTGAAGGGCGTGACAGTATAGCAATACACCCCCAATGGCGTCCTGAAAGATGTATGCTTTTCTCATTAGGGTAAATCTTGATTTGATTTATCCTGTGAACCCATCCATGAAGGACATCCACTTGAAATCACATGTGTTGTCGATCATGACATCTGTGATTGGAAGGGGGAATTCGTCTTTAGGACAGGCCTCATTTAGATCACGAAAGTTAATGCAAACTCGGATCTTCCCATTTTTCTTGGTAACGGGGACGATATTGGCTACCCAATTAGGTCCCTCCCTGATGAAACTAGAGTCTATGAGCTTTTTGAGCTCCAACTGGATTGCTTCCATTATTTTCGAACGGAATCATCGCTGTTGTTGTTTGACTGGTTTCGCATCCGGATTGATGTTGAGGCGATGCATAGCCACCTGAGGGTCAAGCCCAGGCATATCCTCGTAATTCCAAGTGAAAACATCTATATATTCTCGCACTAGAGATATTAGATCTTCCTTCTCAGAGGGTGATAAGCTTTCGTTTATAAAGATGGGCTTAGGATTAGTCTCATCTCCCAGATTGATCTGGGTGACCTTATCCTCTGTAGGTGGTTCACGTTGTTCGAAGCGAATATCCCGGAGAGTATTTAGGCATTTGATCCAAGGATCTGTATCTGACTGGATCATTTCTTCATCTCCATCTTCCAGGTGGCTTGTTGAAATCATGTTTACTGAAAGTTCTCTGAAGATATTACCGACACTGACATCTGACTCCCACGATGACGTGCCTGACGAGCAGTAGTGATATAATGACCCTTCAGACTCAGAAGCTGACGAGATTGAGGTTGACACATAGCCCAATCCCCTGCGAGTTTGATGATAATAATCAAGGGTTTTCCCTTTGGAACAAAGGATCGAAGCATTGTTCTCCTTCCTTCGCCAAAGTTCAAGCCAGGACCATTTGTTAAATCGTACCTCATGTTCTCCATCATTCTGAGTACCTTTGACTCATAATGGGCGAATTGAGGGGATTCGTTCTCGCTTTCTGAGTCTTCGCGAGGCATTAATTCAGACTTGATTCTTCTGAAAAGAATTGATTTTGGCCTTTACGCCTTACTGGGACCATGAATAATGATTCTTGTGCATCACTGATGCCTTGATATGCCATGAGGGATGACCTCACTGGTACATGCAATAATGTCAGAGCACCTATTATAGACCAGGGGTCATCATCTACATCGGTACTAGTGTCAGATGACACTGAATCAGAAGCAAATATAGAAAAGTAAGACAAATCTAACTCTTCATTAATATACCACTCGCCTACATCATCGGCGGTGTTATTAACATCGAGCTTATTAACGCTCGTTACAAGTGGATTTAATTCCCATAGGCACTCTTCTTCTGCCCCTGATTCAGTGTCAGCTTCATTACCAGAGTCTGGTTTCTCTGGCTGTGGATTCTCGTTCGTCTCCAAAGAATCCTGGTATAGGAGGGAGTCTGTGAAATAATTATCTACCCCCTTAAACGGATGCTTTTCGGCGATCAACATTCGGACTTTCCCACCTACATCAATATATTTCATGACTTGATGAAGAGTGGAGGGAGCGATTGAGTTACGATGAATCCACAGTCATCCCAGTAGCAAATTGTATGAAGTGTCGGCGTCAATCACATAGCACGTCACTTCAGATCTCAGATCCCCAATCTGACATTTGAGTTTGATCTTCCCCCATTGGGCGCGTACCATTGGCGTTGAAACCATAGATGGTAGTTTTGGTGGCGCTCAATCGGTGGGTGGGGATCCCTGAGTGCTGCATGACCCGGCGAGGTATAATGCTCAATATGGACCCTGGATCTATCTGAATGCGGCTCACTTCAGATGATCCAATATACCCTATGAAGTACATGGGCCTATCATGTTTCCCTTTGACCTGCATGTCATCTGCCGTGAAGGTAATGCAGGGGAATTTTGAGAGGTATAGAGACAGTCTTCCTTATTTTCCTCCTGTGGCTCAGCCGGGATTTGGGTCATGAAGACCTCAGCATCGGCTAGAGCTTCTCTCAGAGCTTCTCTTGTTGACTTCGACAGTCTTAAGAGCTCGTAAAGAATGATCCTGGCCTGGATGTTGGCCAGTTGAGCAAAGACATCAAAGCGATAAAATGCCAAAGTTCCTTCTGCTTTGTCCTTCGGGAGAGTTTTAGAATACCGAAGCTCTTTCTGCTTCCCCACAGGTTGCTTTGCGAAGGGCTAGGTTGGCTCTGACGTAGGTCCAAGCAGATTTGCAACTAACTCGTCATATTTCTTTAAGTACGACTGTCTCGAACGAGTTTCGGCCACGAGTGGTGCATTCAGCTCTGCAGTAAGGATGATCGTCTCCTCCTATGAGTGGTTAGTGAGGAGACATCAGTTTCTGCTTTCCAGGAAGAGGCACACACCACATTGCAAGGCGAAGCTCTTGCTTGGCCTTTGGACTTCCTATTGGTAACAGTAATCCACTGTTGGCCTTCTACAAGGTCGGGATGAACGCAAATAATTCTCCCTGAGGTGTAGGGACAGGTACAAGATCTTTTTCTTGCTGGTGATGCGGGTCTGTATTGATCATCCTTAGTTCCCCTTTTGGAATGGGAACTACTCCGGTCGGAGTTGGAGGCTGGTTTCTGAACTGAAAAAATGACGTCATGTTAGCCGTCACTTTCTTCTGCTCTAGATGGAGCTTGAGTACTTTTGCATCAATCAGAGCTTGAAGAATATCTTTGAAGATATAATAACTCTTAGTGGGGCGCCCCAGCATCCTATGATACAAGCAGTAGTTGGGATTGTCGGTCTTGCTAACCTCTTCAGGACGTCCAGCTTCAGAAACCTTTAATCTGTTGCTCTTGTTGAGTAATTTGAACAACAAATCGACGTGCTCATCCTTGAAGGAGTATTGCCTGCTGGCGCGCGGCTGACTTGGAGAACCACCCCCTCTGGTTGGCTGAGGTTTAGCGGGAGATTTCGTCTCTGTCACCAGTGTATCTTTCCTTTTTGATTTGAAGGATACTTCTTGCACGAGCCTTGTTGACTTTTCGGGTCCGGGATTATTCTCTCCAGCCCTTATCCTGGCGACAATCTCTTCAGCCTGTTCACATTGTTGGATCAATTGCTTCCAGTTGCGACTTTCAGCAACTCCTATCTAGGTTAGGAGTGATCTTTACAAATTGTGACGACATGTTTTCACTAGGGGGCCTGGGTCATACCGCTAGGATATCGGAGTGTCATATTCTAAAATTTTTCCACAAATACTTTGACTAACTCTTCTTTTCGTTGCTTCGTTGCCAGGAGAGCTGGCATGGTAACCTCCGAGTCATCTTCAAAGAAGCGTGTGAGAAAGAGCTTCTCCAAATCACCCTAGTTTTTTATGGAGTCTTCAGGGAGTTTCATAAACCATTTGAAGGTGAATCCTTTCAGAGTACTGATAAACAAACGTGCCAATATGGCATCGTTATCTACTACATTCTCCATCTGAGACTTGAAGTAGTAGATTTGTTGGTTCGGTGACCCTTTGCCGTCAAAGGCCTGTAGAGTTGGAGCTTTGAACTTGGGAGGATATGGGACAAGATCCCATTCTGTCGGGTATGGCCGGACCACTCTTGCTTCTTGGAGGCCTTTCCGATTGGTAAGGGCTTCCAGACATTGCTCTAATTTATTCATTCTTTTAGAATGAATACCCATATTTTCTGTATTGCCTCCCTCTTTAGATGAGGACTTAGACTGCTAGGAGTTGGACCTCTTCTATGTGCATAGAAGATGAACTCTCCCCGTCTTTCCGCTTGGCTTTAGACTTTTTAGAAGAAGTTTGGGTCTTCGACTTCTTCTTGTCCTCGAGTAATTGTGCAAGCATCTGCTTGAGGGTATCGATAGATTCTTGTTGGGCACGAATCATATCGAATTGTTCCCTCTGGACCTGGGCTTGCTGTTCTAAATGCTTGGTCGTCTCCTCAGGAGTATTTGCCATATACGCAAAGGCTTCTTTCTCTAAAGAAGATTTGAGGCATGTGATTTTGAGATGGCAGAGTATGATTCACTTACTTCAATGCCTCGGGCTAGGGCACTGTAGTCAACTGGGACGACCGCACCAGTCCGAGTGCGAGTATGTCGGTATACTCCTTCTGGTTTCATATCAGACTAGTTAGAGCTGACTGCCGGTTGTTTTTCCCTACTTCTGCTTAGTGTAGTGCTTGGACCTGCCATGTTTGCAGTGACTTCGGGGTATTCTGTGTCAGAGAAGGTTCCCCTTCTGTGGGACCGATGCCTCTTGGCTGATTGGGAGGTTAAAGTAATCGTCTGAATACTGACTGCTTGCTCACATGTGAGCTGCAGCCACATTCAGAGAGCATTGCTATGATGAGTCGTTCATAGCAATAGGATGGAGCGATCCGATTAGCACTCCTTTGAGGTCTTTTCAAGTAATCTCTTAAATCTATCGAAGAGAGATCAAAGAGATTAGCCTCGAGTTTTTGAGGGCTTTTCAGCTTTTGAAAGCCATCCTTGCATTGCAACTCTGAAACGCAGGGTTCAGAAACAAAAAGCTCATGTTCTGTAGAATAGACGCGGCTGTCGCGTTTTGGCTTTAAAACGCGGGTCTCGCGCCTCTACTGAGAATAGACGCGGACCTCGCGTTACTAATTGCCGCATTTGGCTAGCAACACTGGAGAAACGCGGACCTTCTGAGTCCCGCGTTTGGTTGTAGAGACGCGGGTCTCGTGTATCTGAGGAGAGGCACGAACCTCGCGCTGCTGAATGTCGTGTTTGGGAAGTGAAGCTTCAGAAACGCAAACCTTTTGAGCTTCACGTTTATGTCTCCAAATGTGGACTTTGCGCATCTGACGTAGCTCAGAAGAGACGCGGACTTGAGCCTCGCGTTCTGTATCTGCTGAACAGATAGTTGTTCAAGCTTCTTGCATCTGTAGTTGACGCGCGCGTTATCTCTGTCGACGTTCAGTGTTTCAGTTACGTGTATGGGTTATTGGGAACCGTTGGTAACCTAGAGCTGAGGAAAAGAATGGGAGTGAGCGGGCCGACCGTCAACGATGTTGACCTCGCGAGTCTCGTAGGAGACGTTGACGCGGGCCTTACATGTGATACATCCGGACACGATGTTCTCTGCACAAACCGCATTCGGGGAAGCCTTCGAAGGAACTTGAGAATGGATCTCTGAGGAGACTTTGCAGTACTGTCGTGCCCTAAGGCTCTTTAAGCCAGAACAGAGGAGCTCTTCATACTTTGCTTGGTCAAATTCCACGGCAAGTGATTCGACCATCCTTCCCATGCAGGTGACGTCACCTTGCGCCATAACTTGCTCATCAGTAGAGAAAGTAATCCCCAGCGGAGTCGCGATCTCTTGTTTGGTGGGAAAAATTTGAAAGTGCAAGTAAATTCTTTATTTGACTGTAAAGAAAGTTACAACAACAATCAAAACTTCCGATTATAAGATAGAGAAGATGTTCAAGCTCAAATCTTCTCTTTGTTTAATGCTGGGTTCTTGATGTAGCGGTGGAAAGTGAATCTTATTTTTTGTTGACCGGTTGAGCGTCACAGTCTTCTGGGATCTTCTCTTCAGACTATGGACGGAGTAGCACAGCTCTTGTCCAATAAAATCTCAAGGAGATTTGAGGCAAAAGTAAACTTGTACTCAGCAAGTTGTTATAAGAGTTGAACTCTTAAGTATTTCTCAGCTAGATGCTCTGATCACGATTCTTCAAAATTGACCCCTCTTTAGTAGCGAACTGAGCTATTTACAGGGGTTTCAGGGGTAAAATTGTCCCCTAAAAATCCTCCATAATGGGGATTAACTCCCTCATTACGTGGGCAGTAATTGACCCAGTAATGTGGGCAGTTATAATAGAGACGCAGGGTTCCTCTGTAGTTGAAACGCGGGCTTAGAGCCTCACGTTTAGCCATTGAGGTAACGCTTAAGCTACGCATTTGGTTGAATGTGAGCTTGAAGTCTACGCCAAGCTTTATGTGAGACGCGGGCTTCAGGCCCTATGTCTTGGTCATTGCGGTGAAGTAGAGACGCGGGTTTCGACCCTCGCGTCTTGGTACTATAATGATGCTGAGACGCAGCTTTCAAGCTCTGCGTCTTGATACTGCGCTAGTGGCTATGATTAGCCTTGCGCTTGGAGTTTAGACTCTGCTTTCTAATGACTTGTCCTCAGTGATTTTTTGACAGTTTACAGTAATCCCTTTTGTGTAAGGTTGCTTTGTGAAAGATCCCTTAGAGGATAGTGAAATCCTTCATAGTGGTGAAGGCAGAGACATAGAGCAGTGGCTCGAAACTCGAAACAAATTCTTTTGTGTTTGCATTTGATTATGTCTTGCTCTTTATTGCTTTACATTTTTCATATTTGTGATATTATTTGTCTTTTATTCTATAATTACTTTCATTGCATCTTTTTATATTATCGGTCTATACTCATCTTAACAAGAAGGCAATTGAGCACCTCAACTCATTATTTAGAGGAATCAAAGAGGAGAAGTTCTAGAGCCCTTCACTGAGAATTCGGCTTCAATTCTTGTTTTGAGTGACCGCTTGCATAACTCATCATAACAAGTTTTAAAATTATATTTGACTAGCAAAACCCTATTCACCCCCCCTATAGGTGTATTTCAATTGGTATCAGAACCTTGGTCTCTAATTTTTAGCTTAACAACCTTAGAGAGATCCTAATTGCTAATCACCTATTTCAAAATTTCATCTTCATTCACTTTAGTAAAAATGGTCGAAGGTATTAAGACCCCTCCCAAGTTTGATGGTCTTAACTTTCCTATATGAAAGGTTAAGATGACTATATTTTTGTATTCCTTAGGAAGTCGGGCTGCAAAAGCGGTGACTAAACCTTTAGTGTACCCTTTGGTGATAGGACACTTGGTCTGACATTGCTACTAAAAAGTTTGATGTAAATGCTAAGGCACACTATAACTTGTTTCAAGCTTTGAATGATGACGACATTGCTAGAGTCATCCATTGTAAATCCGCCTACAAGATTTGGACTCACTTAATAGTCACACACGAAAGAACATCACAAGTTAAGAGATCAAAATTGATCTTATGTTCCCAATATGAAATTTTCACCATGCATGAAAATGATACCAATGATGACATGGTAACAAATTTACAAAAATAACTAATGGTCTTGCTTCTATAGGTGTGTCATTGACAACGATCAAAAGGTGAGGAAGGTCATTTGGGCACTTCCACCCTCATGGGAAGTCAAGGCCACAACTTTGAAGGAGCTAAACGAAAAGGAGAAAATGGAGCTCATTGGTCTTATAGGAAACCTTAAGACCCATGAAATGAAGAGGAAGGCAAGAGAAGAGATGGCTCCTCAAAAGAAGAAAGTAATAGCTTTCAAACACTCCCACCATCTCTGACGATGATGATGAAGAAGAGGATGATGTGATGAAGAACTCTCCCTCCTAGTGAAAAATGTAATGAGGATGTACAATAAGGCAAAATATAACAATAGAAGAAGATGGAAAGGAAAGAAGAAAAGAAGGTCATTTGCTTCAATTGCTGGAAGCCGAGACACATGGTTGCGGATTGTCTGAAGAACAAAAGTAAATCTTCCACCTCTAAGAAGCCCTATAAAAAGAAGGCTCTCAAGGCTATATGAGATTCAGAGAGTGAATCCGATAAAGAAGTTGATACGGCGGCACATATGTGTTTCATGCCCAATGATAACACACATAAGGTAACATCCGAATCCTCACTTGACGATTGTGAATTATCTATGGATGACTTAGGTAAGACTTTTGAAGAATTGTCTAACAATTATGATTTTCTTAAAAGAAGTATTTAAAAATGAAAAAGGGAAATGGAAGTCTCAATAATAAAATTGTTATACGCACAAAAGAAAAAGATGATTTGTCTTTGATTGTTATTCATTTTTGCATATTTTACCACATCCATACCATGCATATTGTAAATAAAAATGTGATTTTTTAATCTTTTTCTCTCTATTTTTGCAGGTCCATATTCTAATAGAGAAAAGGCCCAAAATCCCTTTAATTATCAAGAATTAAAGGAGAATAAATCAAAGCCCAAAAGAGAGCCCAAAGTTGAGCCTAGGATCTGGAGAAATCCACGCGCCAAGTCAGACTTTCAGAAGGTCCACGTGGCTAACAAACTGTAACAAACTCGCACCAGAAATCTCAGCCTCAACGGCCAAGATTTTGCCGCGTTTCCACGGCTTTTGTCGCATTTCCACGGCAGTTACAGGGCCGTTGAGCCCGAGATTTTCTCCACCTGCCTGATTCTGGAGCATTTCTCTCTGAGGCTATAAATACACCACCAGGGCCTTCGCAAAAAAGAGAGGGGAGAGGGGAGAGGAGAGATTAGAGGATAGAGCTTGTATTTTGTAGGTTTTTTCTCTAGGATTTTTGTTGCTCTAGTTCTTCTTCTTCCTCCTAGAAATTCTGCAAGAGAGAGATTGTGAGAGAGAGAGAGAGAGAGCTTGTGTAAATCAAGGTGTGACAACTTGTGAAGCAAGGTTTAATCCAATCTCCTTTCTCTACTTGAGCATTTTCTTGTACTTTACTTGCATTCTTTAATTCAAGCTTTACTTTCATTGCACTCTTATTCATGAATTGCTTTTCTTTTCTTGTAATGGCTAGTAGCTAATTTCTTCTAACATGACTAGCTAACAACTAATCTTGCTTAACTTCTAACTCTTGGGTGAATGCAAATTCTTCATCTTGCAATTGTTGAGTCTTCTTCATCCCCGATGGGTTACTTTCATGCTTGGCAATTTCTTGTTGTAATTCTCCATATGATTCATGTGTGCCTCATTTAGAGCCTTGTCTTTAGAAAAAGCGCCTTGATGGAATATGGAGATGGATCACCAACCATATGTTATTTGTTGTACAACTTCTTTATTTCAATTAATGAATGTTGTATCTTCTTCCTTAGCATCCCTTGAGTGGCGACTCTTTTGATTCCACCATTGAAAGTTTATCTTGAAGGCCTATGACATCAATGAGGCTACAAGACAATTCCAAGAAGATCACCCGTCAATCAAGTGGGAAAGTAACTAGACCAACACACAAGACAAACATATGCCGATGAATCAACATGAGGCAAGCATCACCCTAACGGAGATTAGTAAGTTAGCAAGTTAGAATGTTAGCTAGTCATGGCTTTTCTCATTTAAAAGTCTTCTACAAGTTTTCATTCTTCTAGTATAAATTTCAAAGCAAATCTTGTCTTCTATTCTTTTCATTTTATTTCCATAGTTTTCATTTCATGTACAAACCAACCACCAATTCTTTCATTTCTTTTTCCATGTCTTTTGCATTATTTTAAAACAAAGAAGAACATTCGTTTTCTATCTTCATATTAAACCGTAAAGCTTCCATCGTGAGCTCTCCCTGAGGATTCGACCCGTATAGCTTGTGCTACTACGGTGATTTGGAAAGGATACATCAATCATTTTAAATACATTGTGGAGTGATCAAGCACCTAAGGTGACTCTAAACCTTCTCTCTTTTGTTGAATATCTGTGCATTTATACTCCACTATCCTTTTCCTAATCAGTCTTCCATACTCATATTAACACAAAAAGATTTTAATGTATATAAGATTTCATGTAAAGAAAAATTTCAATGAATAGATAAAGATGAGATTTCCATCTTAAAGGATAAAATTAACTCTTTAGGAGATGTATTAAAGAAATATGAATTTGATAAAGCTAGATTGGAGGCATTGTTTCTAAGAAACATACTCCAAAGAAACATGTTCATTCTACACATATCTCACATACCCACACTCCTAAGTCACAATAAAGAAATAAAAGAAAAGAAAGAAAGACAAGTACTTACCTTCTTTTTACCAAAAGCTTACCTTGAGTTCTTAGCGACGATTTTACCTTGAAGTGGAGGCATTCAGCGCATAGCCCATAAGATTAGATTTTTGGTCTCTCCACATTACATCATCAAGACTACTTCAAGTATAAAATGATACAGAGAGACTCACAATTCCATCGTCTTGAGCTATCGGTGGCACTCGCAAAGGCAAGGCTCTTTCGATGCTTTTAGACTCACTTGGAAGACAATTTGTACCAAAGAAGAGTAAAATAGAAAAGTAGAAGACGAAGAAAACTAAAAAGAAGTACATACAAAGAAAGAACAAAGATTTGATTTCATAACAATCAAAGAAAAGAAAGAAAACCTTACACCATTGTCACTATAGCTCCAGCTTCATTCTTGTTCTTCGATGAAAGTCTGATCTCCTCTTATTTACATCAATGAAAATTACAATTACATGAAAAAGAAAAACAAAAACTAAACTAAGAAATGAAAAACTAGTCTAAATCCTAACTCTGCATTGGCGTCCCATTTTCAGCGCAAAGAATGCCCTTTTATAGGCATAACCCTAACAACCAGGATCCCGGGAAGGTCGGGGGAGCAAACGCTCCCCCTAACTCCCCAACCAAGCCGCAGAAACGCGGCTTTGGCCGCGTTTTCGCGGCCAGGGTGTGGCCAGATGGCCACACCCTGTTGTGGGGGTCATCTTAGGAGTTTCTTCTAGCTTTATCCTTTGTTTGTTTCTTCGTTTGAGCCCCAGATTCTGACGAAATGACCTTGGATTCTTGGCTTTAACTGATCGATTCTGAGAGGATTCTTCTCAACCGGTTTCAACCTCTTGATTTTGCCCTGATTTAGTGTGTGCGAATTAATTCTGATTTAATTCAGAATTCTGGTGGGCTTTTGGGCTCATTCCCTTCATCTCCTTAAGGATGGGCCTGCAAATAAATTAAATAATTAATTAGGACAATGCAGGCTTTTATTCTAAAATAAGTATGGAAATGATACTATACTAAATATGCAATATTAGCGACCAATCACACCCCCATACCTATCTTTTGCTCGTCCTCGAGCAAAACAACTAAACTATACCAAGGATTATTAGACCACTTTCGCAGGTCACGCGATTGCACTGAACATGTGCAACAAGCCGTTAAACCTCTAGGTTCCCCCTAGAGGACGAGTTTTGTCTCGTGAGGGTTTTCAGCGGATTGCACCCACAAAATCCATAAAGAAAGAGAAATAAAGAGTTAGTATTTTTGAAAAGCATTTTGAAAGAGAAAAATATTTGAAATATGATTGTAAGATCTAAGCAATCTATAAGTTATAGGAAAACCGAATTTTTCATTCCTAAACTTAGTCTCTATTCAAAATTTGTTATCAATAAAAGTAAGGAGTCAAATTGTACTTCTCATCTAGTCTATTACTTTACCCTAAGTCATATGCACCTTGTGATTGTGAAAATTTTGACTAAGGGTTCATTAACTCTAATTTTATGCCTTATTTATTTATATATATATATACTTTTTTTCTTTGTTTTTTTTGGTGGTATTATTCCTTAGTTCTATTAGGCTTTCTAATCTGCCCATGTAACGAGCCTTTAATCGATGACTCCCAAACCAAACGGTCTTAGGGCACCGGGTGAGAAACACCCCAAGAACCTAAGGACTCGAGCAGACAAGGCCACAAAACTAAGAATTTTATTATATGAATCACTTTTAGGCGTGAATACTTATGCTTTATTAGGCAAAATACCCAGCTTAATCAGAGGATCTAATCATCTTTCGCATAAATACTAAGGCTTGCTTAGGCCAAAGCACCTAGCTAATCAATAATTAGATTTATTCATCTTTTTTTTTCTCTTTTTTTTTTCAAACTTATCTAATTATCTTTCGCATAACTAAGGCTTGCTTAGGCCAAAGCACCTAGCTAATCAATAATTAGATTTTATATATATATATATATATATATATATTTTTTATAAGGCATAAGAATCTTTGCTTTTGAACCCTAAGTGTGTAAGTGTATGAAGTGTGCATATTTCATCAAGGTAAAGATCAAGACTAAATTACTTTGACAAATTTTCTTCCTAACCCTAAAAATCAAACAAATAATCTTATTTTGACCAAGTATAAGAAATCCTAATTTGGATTTTCCTATTCCTTAAAATTAACTTAATTTCTTACAAAAATAAGTCAAAATATTGTTTCTATTTTTCAAAAAGTTTTTAATAAAAAGAAAAACCTAAGTTATGTTAGAACCCTCCCCCACACTTATCTCATGCATTGTCCTCAATGTATGAATTAATGTATAGATGCATGAAAAAGAAGAAAGGGAAGGAAAGTGTTACCTTAAGGTGGTGGTTCCGGTGGTGGTCTGATTGGTCCACGAAATGCGGCCTAATCGACTTTTCTTTGGGTTCGGAGGAACCCACCAACAATTTCTCTAATATAACCCATTAAAAAGATGTATCCATAAAGAATCTTTATTAAATATTTAACCCCATCTAATTTCCATATTCCATAACTAATTTCGGAGTCAAATTTGTCAACCACCTCGTCCCAGAATGGAGTATGAAATGATAGAACGGTTGACTTGGACTCAGGAAGGACAGGAACTTATACCGACTCAGGAAGGTGACTTAAGTCAAGTAAAGGTTCAGGAGTCGAAATTAGTTCAAGAAGCGGGTCCAAGTCAAGAAGTTGAAACTCAAGTCCACATTGATTTTTCAACAATGGAATATGACTTAATATAGGTGATTCAAGTTCAAGAATGATTGGTGGGGGAATCAAAACTGACTCTAAAATATTACTCAAGTCCGGTAACAAAACAGGAGTCAGTATTGATTCAGAAAGTTGAACTGGATCACAGATTTGAGAATCTAGGTCACATATCGCATTGAGTTCAATATCAAAAAAATGAGAACTTGCCAATTTGTCAATAGGATCTTCAAAAGTGTATAATTGGTCAAGTTCAATATGATCCTCAAAGATGAGTGATTCAATTTCATTATGAATTGGTACAGGATCCAATGTTGACTCCGGGAAAAGATTGAAGTCAGGTGAAGATACCAGAGTCATTATTGAATCAGGAAGAAGAATTGAATCACTAAGTTGGGGTTCAAGATCATATTCATTCTCAAGTTCTATTTCAGGAAAGGGATAACTTGCCAAACTGTCAATATCTTTTTCAAAATTTGGAGTTTGGGCAAGTTCAAATGGTTGTTCTGAAATGGAATCTTGATTTCCAAAACTACAGGACTCTTCGGCTCTAACAGAAGGGTTAGTGACATCAGAACTGGTCCAACGGTGAGAACATAGAGATTCGACCATCATATCTATGTCACGATTACGAGTGTTTTGAGCCTGAGTCATGGCTTCAAGCATCTTTTCATAGTTGATAGGTTCATTATTTTGATGAAAAGATGAAGAATTGTCTTGGAAGTGGTAGTGAAATTGTGAGTCCATCAGATTTTTGGATTTGCGTTTGGACTCACGCATACTCATTTCCAAAATTGATGGTTTCCTATTTTGGACAGGTGGAACTGAGTATGACTCTTGAAAATATTGTAGACTAGGTGGAGAAGGAGGACAAGTTGGTTGATAATTATGCTCGGGGGAGGTGAATCCCCACTGACTCGGTGAAGAGTTGAAATTATTATGGACATTATAGTTATTAGATGGGGTACATGGGTTATATTGATTCGGATAAGACCAATCCGGCACACTAGGTTGGTTAAAGTCATGATATGCCGAGTTGGTAATATCCGAAAATGAACTCGGTGTGTAATATGGATTATTATTAAAGTTGAAAAATTATTATTATAAGCCATATCACACAATAGAATACACACAAAAAAGAAAGAAAAGCAAACAAATAAACAAATAAGAAAGAAAAAATTCTAACCTAAGCTAGGGTAGACCTAGACCTAGACGACTCCTAACTGGTTAGACTGTCCACGGGAGGTTTAATGTAGACTTTGACCACAAGCTAATCAGCCAGGTCAGGGCAAGGTTGGTGGGAGGTTTTCCGTCAAAAGACGTTCCTTAATTAAATAACCACCAACCTTCAGGCTTTCGGCCCTTAATCCCTTTCCTAGATACTGATTTGGCAAGAGTCAAGTTCCAACACCTTTCCCCCTTAGGATAATCTCCTAATTGAGTCCGAGATGTCCCTAGGGCCAACGTCTACTCATTTTTAGTTAGGCTTGGGTTAGTGAGTGCTTGGAATGTGATTTTTGGACTAAGGAAGGGTGATTAAATCCCCACCTTATCTTGTTATGGGTTAGTGCTTTTAAGATAATTTTGTGCAAGTGTACAAGATATGTAAGATTCACTCAAAGCGATATAAATCAACCAAGAAGTGAGTCCTATGTTAAATGCAATGCATACGTACCTTACTCCAGCACTCTTCAACAGTAAAAATAAAGGAATTGAAAAGACACGTGCCCAAAATGCAAACGTCTAATCAATTTTTAACTTTTGCAACAAACGTTTTACTGTTGATTATTAGCAGGCTTATGTGATGGCATATAAGAAATAAAGAATTGCAGAAAACTAGAATTTGCAAAGCAAGCAGCCCTGCAAAAACCTGTTAGTAGTCAACTCGTCCTTGCCGCGGATCCGCGGCTTTTACCGTGGAAACGCGGCAATTCAGAGGGCCCTTGGTCTCTGCTTTCTAGAGCAGAGGCCCAAGGCCACTTGTATGTCACTGCAATATTAATTTCCTGCTTTGATTGCCCTGTAACCTGCAACAGAGAAGAAAATTCGTTTTAGTTCTAAAAAATTTTCAAAATAAATTTAGATTTCAATAAAAACATGTTACCCTCCCCGGCAACGGCGCCAAAATTTGATTGATGCTAAACCTGCACACAAAATATGGAATTTCAGAACTTATAATAAAAATGTGCAAGTGCTCAATTCTTCCGCTATAGCAAGTGGCTATGCGGGTCGTGATCCACAAAGAGGGTTTTGCGATAGAAGCGTTTACGTTCTTATATTGAAATCTTTATGAAAACCAAAACGATAGTTCTTCTCTGTTTTTAAAGTTAAGAAAAATGAAAAAGAAAGTTATGTTAAAGTTAAGAAGAAAGTGGTAGAATAGAAAGTGAAAAAAATCAGAAAATGAAAGAAGCGACTATGTACAAATGAGTTTGGGAAAGAAGAGTGAAAACGATTTGGAAGAGATGGTGATCTACATTAAAGAAATAAAAGAAAAGAAAGAAAGACAAGTACTTACCTTCTTTTTACCAAATGCTTACCTTGAGTTCTTAGCGACGATTTTACCTTGAAGTGGAGGCATTCAGCGCATAGCCCATAAGATTAGATCTTTGGTCTCTTCCACATTACATCATCAAGACTACTTCAAGTATGAAATGATACAGAGAGACTCACAATTCCATCGTGATCAGCATGATTTTGTCACATTTTCATTCTCATATTTATCTATCATTTGTTTATAAATAATGCTACTCGGGTATTTTTAGTCTATTTTGCAGACAAAGTTATTAGGAGAAGACTGGACCACAAAAGACTCTTTCGAGACCGTAAAGCGCGTTAAAAGGAGTTTAAGGCGAGATAGGAGGCTAGACACTGCTGGAATCAACGTCTAAAACTGAGATCAAAGAAATTTACGATCAACTCGGAAGAGATCGAGGCCAGTTGGGAAATAACGTAATTTTGCAATAGTCAGGGGCTTAAACGCAAAATGGATAGAGATGTAAAGTGCAAAATTAATTTAACGATTCTCCTTGTAATTTTGTAACTATTTTAGACTTTTGTGTAAAATAGCAAAACCCTAGCCTATAAATATACATGTAAAGGCTAGGGTTTGAGGGGGGTCATCTAGGTTTTTATTTTTATTTTTTTTAGGGTTTTTATTAGGATTTATTTGAGTTTTAATTAAAGGATATACTGACTCTTTTGTTTGGAGGTTTGGAATTTTTTTCTGATTGGGATTTGCGCCAGGGGGCTTTGCTTCTGGCCAAAGCTTTGCAGAATTTTTTTTTCCCTCTTTAATATATTGCTTCATTGTTTATTTTTCTGTGAAGTCTGGCAGCCATTAAAATCTGAATGTGTTTTAATTATGGAAAATTGATTTGTATTTTGCCCAATCATAGCTTTTCGACATCTGGTTTGGTGTTTGGAGGTGTTCAGTGTTTTTTACTTTTGCCGTTTTCGTTAGAGAGTTTCTTCATCGGTTTCTGGAAGCCTGTGGCCTCGTTCTTCATGTCGAAATAACATACGTGAGGCCCTCCCATTCCCGAACCGTAGCAGCCAAACATGAGAACACGAGCCCAGTGCCCACGCACTCTCGTTTGTGAACTGTAGCATTATGGGAAAATGGCAATGCGCATCCTTGAATGAATCAAGTTTTGATGGGGCCCATGCGGGAATGTTGTGAGCATTATGCATGGAGGTAATAACTCTAACTTAGTTTTAATTAATTAATGAGTTAATTATTTAGTATTTAATGAATAGTTTAAGTGTAGTTTAGATTAGTTCATTAATTTAGTTGTGTATCTGCTTGCAATTATATTTTTTTAGATAATCATGCTTTATCATTTAGATTATTTTGTTATTAACTTAATCATGACTAGCTAGCTTCCTTGCAAGTACCTAGGGGAGATGAACTTAGGCTAGAATATCTTGTGGTCATTCGTTGGATCTCCTATATAGGGTTATTTGCACACCAATTGACCGAAAACTTTTAGGAGATTATTTCTAGAGTCACTAGTTATTTGACAGGGTATGTATCAATAGTCAATGGTCTATACTTAGAGTTTTACTGCTTTTCTATTTTTAATTTATTTAGTCATTTTATTCATCTTTGATGGACGATATGATGCAGATAATACCCTGTGCTTAGATCTAGTGTTCAGACTTACTTTGCCTATTAGGAATAGAGATTTTGGTGAGTAACAACAGACTAGTATGGAGATCGAGATTGACCACTTGATTCTAGTTTAGGGGATTCAATCCTAGGTGCTTGACTTGATTTCTTAAATTGACATATAGTTTAGAAACTCACTAAAAACCCATAAATCTTTTGACCAATTCGTATAGAAGTGTTGAAACCAAAAGAACCACCTGTCCCTGTGGATCGACCCTCAAGTGCTACATCGAACGACCGTGCGCTTGCGGTATTTTAAAACGAGGAGACAAAATCTCCCCACCACATCGTCATGAGCTATCGGTGGCACTCGCAAAGGCAAGGCTCTTTCGATACTTTTAGACTCACTTGGAAGACAATTTGTACCAAAAGAAGAGTAAAGTAGAAAAGTAGAAGACGAAGAAAACTAAAAAGAAGTACATAAAAGAAAGAACAAAGATTTGATTTCATAACAATCAAAGAAAAGAAAGAAAACCTTACACCATTGTCACTATAGCTCCAGCTTCATTCTTGTTCTTCGATGAAAGTCTGATCTCCTCTTATTTACATCAATGAAAATTACAATTACATGAAAAAGAAAAACAAAAACCTAAACTAAGAAATGAAAAACTAGTCTAAATTCTAACTCTGCATTGGCGTCCCATTTTCAGCGCAAAGAATGCCCTTTATAGGCATAACCCTAACAACCAGGATCCCGGGGAGGTCGGGGGAGCAAACGCTCCCCCTAACTCCCAACCAAGCCGCGGAAACGCGGCTTTGGCCGCGTTTCCGCGGCCAGGGTGTGGCCAGATGGCCACACCCTGTTGGTGGGTCATCCTGGGAGTTTCTTCTAGCTTTATCCTTTGTTGGTTTCTTCGTTTGAGCCACGGATTCTGACGAAATGACCTTGGATTCTTGGCTTTAACCGATCTATTCTGAGAGGATTCTTCTCAACCGGTTTCAACCTCTTGATTTTGCCCTGATTTAGTGTGTGCGAATTAATTCTGATTTAATTCAGAATTCTGGTGGGCTTTTGGGCTCATTTCTCTTCATCTCCTTAAGGATTGGGCCTTGTTGGCCCAATGGCCTTCCACTCTAGTTTTGATGATGATCAACACTCATGTAGTTATGTTTACTAATATTCTTGTGTTTCTAAGTTTCAGATTATTAACAGGATATTAGGTTGGTGATTAGCTTCAACAAGATGATTAGAAGCTATTCATGATGATTCCGGTGCCAAAGCTTAAAGATCATACCTTTGCACTTGGAGAATCACGGAGTTTGGACCGAGTCTACTTGAAGATGAAGATCGTCAAGAAGACTTAGGTATCTAGTTTAGAGTTTGTGTTTTAGATCCATATTTGTAAAGCTTAGTTTAGTTGATATGCTCAAGTGCACAAAACACACACGTTCATGATTTGGTTTTTGGTTTTCATGAATAATAGATCAAAACAAGTTTACCTTATACCTATGTATATTAGATATGTTCTAGATATACATACATGCTTTAAACTTGCTAGACAAACTTATTTTGACTATCCTATTCATGTTTTGGAAAATTCTAGTTTGATAAAATACAAGTTTTGTTTTTGATAAAATTGACAAGACACAAAATGAATTGATATGATTGATATATGTCTTGAAATTTTTATCACAAGTTTGGTTATCAAAGTAAAATGATAAAACAAGTTTTAGAAAACATATTTTTAGAAAAACAGTTTTTATTGTGATTAAAACTATTTTTTAGATTTACTGTGAATTTATGGGATTTTTATTGAGTGAAAAGACCTATTTTCAAATCCCGTATCTGTGCAGAACTGAGGACTGGCTGACAGGCCAAGTCGGTCGACCGGACCGGTCGACCGCACCATAGGCCGGTCGACCGGGACGGTCGACCGACGTGCACAGACGTGCACGTTTTGGAGTCTCTGGGACGGTCGACCGGGCCGGTCGACCGAGATGAGAGCTCTGCTCTCGGGTTTTTTCGGTCGACCGGGCCGGTCGACCGCTATTGCCCAACGGTCACATTTTTGACCGTTGGCGGTCGACCGGACCGTCGACCGGCAGTCTGTCAGACTGCCAACTCAGCCTAACGGCTAGTTTTGTATAGGGGCTATATAAACCCCATCTCTTTGGGGATTTTGGCCAAGTTTTCTAAGAGAAAAATTTTCAGTTTTCTGAAGTGTTTAAAAGAGTTTTAAAAAGAGTTTTTGGGCTTTAAAACTTCTCATCTTTATTTGTTTTGGTTTTTTTTTGGAAAATCAAAGAAAACTAGGTTTTGGGATTTTGATTTGGTATTTCATTTTCTATCATATACAAGAGATTTCCCAAGTAGTTTTTCTTTGTTGCTTGTTTCTAAAAACACTTTGATTCCACACTTGAGCTATATCTTCTATCCTAAACTATTTAGGATCTTGTTTTGTGGAAAAAGAGAAAAAGAAAGAGAAGTGTTTGAGGTTGTTTGTTGTAAACCTCATTGTTGTAAACACCCTTATACTTGTGAATCCCTCTTCGGTAGAGGTGATCGGGTGATTATGTTGTGGATCCCTCTTAGGTAGAGGTGGAGTTTGGTTGTGAGCCTCTTCGGTAGAGGTGTGTGGATTGGTTGTTGTATTGGCTACGGGCCTAACCCCTCGGTTGTGAGGAGGTTGTTGTTGAGAGAGGAGTTTGGTACTCCTAGAGTTGTAAGAAATCCTCTTTGGTAGAGGTTCCCTCGGTGGGAGTTGGGATAGTGGAAATCCTACACGGTGGTGTAGGCGGGGATGTAGAACAAGGTGCTCGAACCTCGAAACAAATCTTGGTGTTTGCGTTTTGATCCATTGTCTCTCTAACTCTCTCTATTTACATTTGTGCAAAGCATCATACTTTCATAGCATTCATATTATATACATTGCTTGTGTTGCCTTGCATCTTTCATATTGTAATTTATCCTTGTTTGCTTGGCTTGATTGTGTGTGCACATATTTCATATTGCTTGGATTGCTTGTGTGTGTGCCTAACTTGTACTCATCCAACAAGAGCTTCACATAGCGCCTCAACCCATTTCAAGGGGAATCAAGGGGAGTTAGTCCAGAGCCTCGCAAGGGGAATTCGGCTACACTTGTTGTATTGTATTAGTTTGTGCATAATTTGCATTAGCTTCCGCATTTAGCGTACTTAGTTTGCATTGAGTTTCTTAGATTAGCAATTACACCTATTCACCCCCCCTCTAGGTGTTTTTCAGGCCTGCAAATAAATTAAACAATTAATTAGGACAATGCAGGCTTTTATTCTAAAATAAGTATGGAAATATGATACTAAATATGCAGTATTAGCGACCATTCACATATATATACACATCATGCTAGATACACTCCACAAACCAAACATGTTCACACCCTACACTCTCATCATGCTTTCATTTATGGTAGAGTTTATTCATGCACTTATTATGGCCGAAAAGATCACTTAGCCAAATTTTATTTTGATAGAATAAATGATTCTAATGATTACATTTGGGTTTGAAATGCTAACATTAAAAGATCCAAGAAAATTTGGGTATCAAAATTAACAAATTTGTTACATGATATAGGTACACACCAAGACTCCAAGACGCAGGGAGCGGTGGTATCTTGATAGCGGTTGCTCAAGACATATGACGTAGGATATCAACAATTTCGCAATCCTATTAAGGTACCATGAAGGTGGCACCGTCACCTTCGGAGATGATTCCAAAGGAAAAATTGTTGGTATAAGTAACATTAAAATTGGCTCATCTTCCTTAATTGAAAATATTTTTTTAGTTGATGGTCTCAAGCATAACCTCTTGAGTATTAGTCAACTTTGTAATAAAGGTTTTAAAGTGATTTTTGATGATTTAACTTGCTATATTTTAGATAGACAAACCAATACATATGTACTTTTCAGTTTTCATGAAAACAATGTGTACATGATTGATATGTCAAATTTACAATGTAATGCTACATGTTTAAATGCCTTCAATGAAGACTCTTGGTTATGGCATAGGAGACTAGGCCATGTTTCATTTGACCATCTATCTAGAATCAACAATAAGAAAGTGATGAAAGGTATTCCTTATTTGAAGTTTGAGAAGGGCCGCATTTGCGATGCGTGCTAACTTGAAAAACAAGCCAAGTCCTCTTTCAAAACGATTAAGGATATCATGACATCAAGACCCTTGGAGTTAATTTATATAGATTTGTTTGGTCCTACTAACACCAAAAGTCTAAGTGGGAGTCGTTTTGTTTTTGTTTTGGTTAATGATTTTTCTCGTTTTACTTAGGTTTTCCTTTTAGAACATAAAGATTAAACCTTTTCACATTTTCAAGTATTTAGAAAAAGAGTTGAAAAGAAAAAAATTTTAATTTTACGTATAAGAAGTGATAGAGGTGGTGAATTCATTAACCGCTCCTTTATTTCCTATTGTGAAGAACATGAAATCAAATATGAATTATCATGTCCTAAAACTCCACAACAAAATAGAGTGGTTGATAGAAAAATCGTACTCTACAAGAAATAGCTAGAACAATGATAAATGAATACAGACTCCCTCAATACTTATGGGCCTAGGCCATAAACACATCATGTTACATCTCAAATAGAATTTATTTTTGTAAAAATACTTCTAAAACTTCTTTTGAAATTTCTATTTGAGAAAATCAAATGTTTCTTATTTTAAAGTTTTTGATTGTAAATGCTTTGTTTTAAATACTAAAGACAATTTAGGAAAGTTTGATGCCAAATCTTATGAAGCCGTATTTGTTGGGTATTCAAACACTACTATAGCCTATAGAGTCTCCAATAGATCTACTTTGACTATTGAAGAATCTATACAAGTCAAGTTTGAGGAATCTAATATTTTCGTAAAGCATGTTGTAGAGATTGATTCTTTAGGTGAGACATGGGAGAAGATAACCTTGAAGGACTCACCTATAGAAGAAGAAAAGCCAAAGATTGATGTACAAAATGAAGTTCAAAAGGTTGAAGTGGAGCCAACACAACCTCTTTAAAAGGATTGGAGATTTGCTTCAAATCATCCCAAGGACCTCATCATAGGTGCTGTATCCAAGGGGGTAACTACTCGATCCAAACTCCATGATTTATGTAGGCATGTTGCTTTCATTTCACACATTGAGCCCAAAAATATCCTCGAAGCCGAAACAGACTCGTATTGGTTACTTGCTATGCAAGAAGAGCTCAATCAATTTGAGTGCAATCAAGTTTGACATCTTATTCCTAGACGCCGGTGATGACCAACTATTGGTACTAAATAGATTTTTAGAAATAAGTAGGACGAGTCGAGTAATGTTGTTAGGAATAAAGCAAGGTTAGTGGCCCAAGATTACACCCAAATCGAAGGTATCGATTTTGAGGAAACCTTTGAACCGTAACACGACTTAAAGCCATACGATTGACACTTGTCTTTGCTTCCTATAAAGATTTTAAACTTTTTCAAATGGATGTCAAAAGTGCATTTTAAATGGTTTTATAGAAGAGAAAGTGTTTGTTGAACAACCCCCCGGGTTTGTTGATCCTACACATCCAGGTTTTGTGTACAAACTTGATAAAGGTTTATATGGTTTAAAACAATCTCCGAGAGCTTGGTATGAAAGACTTTCAACTTTTCTAATTTCAAACAATTTTGTTAAAGGTAAAGTTGACTCCACTTTGTTTATAAAGCATGTAGGTAGTGATATCCTAAATGTTCAAATTTATGTTGATGATATTATTTTTGGATCCACTAATGAAAAGCTTTGTAAGGAATTTGATCATGCATGAGGAAAGAGTTTGAGATGTCTATGATGGGAGAGCTAAACTACTTTTTTGGTCTCCAAATCAAGTAAAGAAGTGATGTGATCTTCATAAATCAAGCCAAGTACACAAGAGAACTCATCAAGAAATTTGGACTTGAAGAATCAAAATTTTGCAAGACTCCCATAGCAACCACTACTAAGCTCGATAAGGACGAACAAGGTATAAATGTAGATATTAAACTTTATAAAAGTATGACTGATAGTTTACTTTATTTGACGGCTAGTAGGCCGAATATTATATTTAGTGTGTGTCTATGTGTTAGATTTCAATCTTATCCTAAAGAGTCTCACTTAATTGCGGTAAAACGCATTATTTGATATCTTAAGGGCACTATTAGAATGAGCTTTTGGTATCCGAAAATCAGATAATTCCTCATGACGAGTTATTCAGATGCCAACTATGCCGGTTGTAGAGTGGATAGGAAGAGAACTAGTTGTACTTGCCAATTTTTAGAAAATTGCCTTATTTCGTGGTCTTTCAAGAAATAAAATTTGGTGGCTCTCTCAACCACCGACGCGGAGTATGTTGCGGTCGGAGTTTGCTGTGCACAAGTCCTTTGGATGAAACATACTCTCCTTGACTATGATTTGCATTTTAACCACATTAAAAAATTTTGTGATAATACTAGCACCATTCATATGACCAAAAATACAAATCAACATAGCAAGACCAAGCACATAGATATTCGATATCACTTTTTTAGAGATCACTATGAGAAAAGTGATATTGAAAATTATTATGCTTCCACCGATATTCAACTTGCGAACATTTTTACTAAACCACTAGATTATAATAGATTTTCATTCATTTGTGGTGAGTTAAATATTTGTATTATGGATTCATAAGTTTTGAAAAATATTTTTCAATTTTATTTGTTCAAATTGCAAGTTTTTATGTTGACATCTTTATAATACTTTACCCTTTTTGATGCATGACAAAAAAGGGGGAGAGATATTTTGAGTTATTAAGTTTTATTAGATATTTGAGTTATTAAGTTATTTTTATTAAGTTAATTTATCCTATATTCCATCTTTCTTTACCATGCATACTATTAAGATTTATTGGTATCACTTTTTATAAATATGCATGAAAGTCATAATGCATAAACTTGCAATATGCATGAATGTATGACTTGCTTATATTGTCAAAATCCAATAAAAGTCATAATGTTTTTTCTTGCACTTGATAGATAGCATAATTTGAGGGAGAATTTTTCAAGCTCTTTCATATTTCTTATCTTAAATAACTCACATGTTTTGTCATCATCAAAAATGGGGAGATTGTTGGCCCAATGTTACAATCACCTAGTTTTATGGTTCTGATGATAACAAAACATATGTGGTTATTTGTACTAATCAAGTTCAAGTGGTTAACTTTATTTCAGGGTTCTAAGAATTCAAGGAGTTTCTTCCTCTAAGGAAAGTATTGGAGACTTAAGAAGACTCAAATGCTGGATCAAAACTCAATACACTCAAACGTTGCTAATGAAGAAGCCCGGTTGAAGATCTTATAGTCACCTAGAGCCTTGTAAGATGTTAGTATGTTAAAGTGTAGAATATGATAGTTATGCTTGATTGAGATTTAAGAAATTGCAAAGAAAAAGATTAAGAGTTAGAATTCTCAGTCTCAATGCTATCCGCTGCAGCAAGGGCCAAAGCGGGTCGATCCACAGGGAAGGATGCGATGCAAGCTTTTCGGACGATTTCTCTGTATACTTGAAATAAGAAAAGAGAGATTAGATTTGAATATATATGATATGAAAGATGTGGTTTTACTGATCTTCTACCACAACCCATAGTGCAAGTTAAGAATATTGAACATCATCTTGAAATACATGAAATCGATCTTAGGTTTATTAGAGAAGATGCAAGCAAGAGAAAAAGATTTTAGAATCTTACTAGTTCGCACTCCTAAAAATCCAACAAGTTTTCATCCTAACATCTAAGTATAGCATAAGAAAAGCTTTACCTTGAAATTACGCTGTCAAAGTTCTTAAGCATGAAATGTGAAGAATTATTTAAAGGTGTAACCTAGATTAGAAAGCTAGTCATCAATTTAATCTTCAAGCAATCTACCTTAAACTTAGGGTTTCTAAAAAGTGTTATCAATCAGTTCAATTCTTAACTGCTCTAGGGTTGTTTAAGAATTCAGCAAACCACAATAAGGAATTAGTTCTTCATCTTTTTTTTTATCTTTTCAATTTATCTTTTTTTTTATTTTGTTTAATAAGAAGGTTGCAAAAAGAAAGAAAAACAAAACAAGAGAAAGATCGCAGAGAAAAACCAAATTAAAAGACAATAATTGAGATGGCAAAGAGGTAACCTTTATTCAAAAATATCCTCCAAATACAAAGCTCCTTCTTCTCCACAATGTGCTTAAAACGAAAATTACAATTGCAGAAATTTAAAGAAAAAGCTAAAGAAACCCTAATCTCTTCGTCTCCGGATGGCCCTCTTTGTTGCGTCTGCAGGGGTATTTATAGGTGCAGAAGGAGGTAGAGTCCCAATAGAATTCTACTGCCAAATCCGTTGGTCCATCTCATCCATCCGGCCGCGGAAACGCGGCTTTGGCCGCGGAAACGCGGCCTTAGCCTCATCCCTGGCCACGCGCTTTCGCGCGTGGTCTCCTCTGGTCCGTCCATCTGAGTCCATCCGTGTAGATCTGGCATCTCGACTCTTCAATTTGAAATTTCGGGATAACTTGGGAAGCAAGTTACCCTAAATTCAAATCTCCTCCAAAAATGAATTTCATCCTTGCACTCTATTTATCCTCATCCATCAAGCATTTAGGGTTGAATAGAAGTCTATCCCTCCCCTCTTTTTAGTATTTGCAACATTTGCACTTTGTATTTGCAATTTTGATATTTGGTAATTGCACTTTTGCACTTGGGCTTGGACATGGGCTTTTGGGCTTCATTTAGGCTTTTATTCTTTATTTAAATAAATACTCAAGGCCTGCACACATTAAATAACAAAACATTAGTAATAGTGCATGATTGTATAAATAAATATGAAAATGTGATAGTAAATGTGATGACAAATATGCATTTTTTACTACCTATCACACCCCCACACTTATCTTTTTACTCGTCCTCGAGTAAAAATCAAAAAGAAAAGAAAAACTAAACTAGCTAACTCACTTTCGTAGGAATCACGGTTGCACAACAAGCCGTTAAACCCCTAGGTTACCCTAGAGGACGAGTGTTGTCTCGTGAGGGTTTTCAGCAGATTACACCCACAAAATCCATAAAAAGGAAAATATTTGAAATACGTTTGAAAAGACTAAGTAGTCTATAAGTTTTAGGATTATCATTTTTATTCATTCTTAAACTTAGTCTTTATAAAGTAAATTGTTATCCATTTTAGGTAAGGATCAAAATTGAATTTTTGTATAGTCTTTTTTGTTACCAAAAGTCATATGCATCCTTATGCATGTGTACTAAGAATTCCTTAACTTGGACTCTCATGCCTCTTTTTTTATATTTTTTTTATTTGTATAACTCATCTAATTTTCTTTCGTGTAAGCATGAAGGCTTCTTGAGGCCCTCATACCTAACTAATTGACTGTTAGATGTGTTAGTACATATATATATAAGTAATTTTTCTTAGTTTCCTTAGGCTTTCTATTCCACCCATGTAGCGAACTTAAAGTCGGTGGCTCCCAAACCGGTCGGCTTTAGGGCACCAAATGAGAAAACACCCTGCAGACTCAAATTCGAGTGAACTAGGCCACAAAACTAAGGACTTTATTTTATTTAGAACTCACCTTTAGGCGTGAATACTTATGCTTCTTGAGGCACATGTATCCAGCTTAATTGGTGATTTTTTTATTATTATTATTTTTTTATTTTTTCTTATATGAGGCACAAGGGTCTTTGTCTTAGAATCCTAAATATGCATTAGGTATACACATTTCATTAAGGTAAAAATCAAGACTAATTACTTATTCAATTTCTCCTCCTATACCTAAAAATTAAACAATTTATTTATTTTGACCAAGTTTTTAGAAATCCTAATCATGATTTTCCTAATTCTTAAAACTAACTTAGATTTCTTTCAAAAGATAAGTCAAAATATTGCCCTTTTTATAAAAAATTTTAAATTTTTTTCTCTTTTTTTAAATTTTTTTTATATTAGAACAAATAAAGATAAAAAATATTTTTTTTAATTACTTTACATACCCTTCCCGCACACTTGTTTCATGCATTGTCCCTAATGTGTGAATGAAATGCATGGATGCATGAATTGGCAGAAAGATATAGTTACTGATACAGTGGGTCAAAAAGACCCATGGCTGCATTTACTTCTGGTACTGATTCCAAAAAGATTTTAAGACGTTGACCATTTACCTTGAATGTATTGCCATTTTTCGGGTCGTAGATCTCTATGGCTCCGTGTGGAAACACAGTCTTAATAATGAAGGGCCCTGTCCATCTTGATTTTAACTTGCCGAGAAAGAGATGAAGTCTAGAGTTATAGAGTAAAACTTTTTGTTCTTGGACAAAAGTTTTTCTCGTGATGAACTTATCATGAAAAACCTTAACCCTATCCTTTGCAATTTTCGCATTGTCATATGCTTCGTTCCTCAATTCCTCTAGTTCAGAAATTTGCAATTTCTGAAGCTCACCGGCCTTATCTAGATCGAAATTCAGCTGCTTATTGCCCATAAGGCCCGGTGCTCTAGCTCAACAGGAAGGTGGCAAGCCTTTCCAAAGACTAGTCTGTAGGGAGACATTCCTAGAATCGTCTTAAAGGCAGTCCTATATGCCCATAGGGCATCCACCAGTTTGGTGGACCAGTCCTTCCTATTCTGATTCACAGTTTTCTCTAAGATAAGCTTGACTTGCCTATTGGAAACTTTTACCTGTCTACTAGTTTGAGGATGGTAGGGCGTAGATAACTTGTGAGTTATGGCGTAGTTTCGCATAAGAGCTTCAAAAGTTCTATTGCAAAAATGCGTATCATTGTCACTAATAATGGCACGAGGGGTTCCAAAGCGCGCGATGATATTTTCTTTCAAGAATCTGACAACAACTTTGTTGTCATTTGTCTTGCAAGGGACGGCTTCAACCCATTTTGATACGTAATCTACGGCCAACAAGACGTATTGGTGCCCAAATGAATTAGGGAAGGGTCCCATAAAATCAATGCCCCAGACATCAAAAAGTTCTACTTCTAGAATTGGATTTAGGGGCATCATATTTCGTTTGGAAATTCTTCCTATCATTTGACATCTTGTGCAAGTTTTGCAAAACTCGAATGCGTCTTTGAACACAGTTGGCCAATAAAAGCCACTTTGCAGGATCTTTTCGGCAGTTTTGCGGGGACCAAAGTGTCCACCGCAAGTAAACTCATGACAAAAGCTAGAACGCTTCTAGTTTCCTCGTCGGGGACACATCTCCTAATAATTTGGTCGCTACAATATTTGAAAAGGTAAGGATCTTCCCACATATAATACCGGACTTGAGACAAGAATCGGTATCTATCCTGTTTTGACCAATTAGGTGGTGTTTGGTTTGTGACTAAGTAATTTACTATGTCAGCAAATCATGGTTCCTTAGAGATGGCTAGAAGTTGCTCATCGGGAAAATTGTCATTGATGGGTAGTTCGTCGGAAGGTGCGTTTGGCACACGAGAGAGATGGTCTGCGACAACATTTTCAACACCTTTTTTATCTCGAATTTCGAGATCGAATTCTTAAAGGAGAAGGATCCAACGAATGAGTCGGGCCTTCGCATCTTTTTTTAGCATTAGGTATCGAAGTACCGAATGGTCGGTGAAAATCGTGGTCTTGGTCCCAAGTAGGTATGGGCGGAATTTCTCCAAAGTGAACACTACTGCCAAGAATTCCTTCTCGATTGTAGTATAGTTCATTTGGGCGTCATTGAGCGTCCTACTCGAATAGTAGATCACGTGCTGCTTGTTATCCTTACGCTGTCCTAAGACAGCGCCTATCGCAAAATCTGAGGCATAGCACATGATCTCAAAAGGTTTGGACCAGTCCGGAGGTGAGATGATAGGTGCAGAGATAAGTTCCACTTTCAAATTCTCCCACACACTATTACACCTATCGTCAAAGATGAAGGCACGTCTTTAGCTAAAAGGTTTGTAAGGGGTCTAGCAATTTTGCTAAAATCCTTAATGAACCTACGGTAAAACCCAGCGTGTCCTAAGAAAGACCGAATGTCCTTCACGCATCGTGGAATTGGAAGTTTGGCTATGATCTCTACCTTAGCTTTGTCTACTTTGATCCCTTCCCTAGATATCTCATGACTTAGGATAATCCCATGTTGCACCATGAAGTGACACTTTTCCCAATTGAGGGTCAAGTTCTTTTCGGTGCACCTATTCAGCACTAGCTCCAAGTGATGGAGACATTGGTCAAATGAATTTCCATAGACGGAGAAGTCGTCCATGAAAATCTCTAAGAATCGCTCGACCATATCAGAAAAAGGCTTAACATACAATGTTGGAATGTGGCGGGGGCATTACATAGGCCGAAAGGCATTCGACGATAGGCAAATGTCCCAAATGGGCACGTGAACGTTGTCTTTTCTTAGTCCTCCAGGGCTATAGGGATTTGGTTATACCCTAAATAACCATCCAAGAAACAGTAATACTCATGACCGGCTAATCGTTCCAGCATTTGGTCGATAAATGGGAGAGAAAAATGATCTTTCCTAGTGGCGGCGTTCAACTTGCGATAATCTATGCATACTCAAACCTTGGTAGGCAATCGTGTTTGCACTAACTCATGCTTGTCGTTTTCTACCACAGTAAAGTTGGACTTCTTAGGGACCACATGCATTGGGCTAACCCATTCGCTATCGGAAATGGGATAAATGATCCCATTATCTAACAGTTTCACTATTTCAGCTTGTACAGCCTCTTGCATGAGTGGGTTTAGTCTACGCTGTGGATCCCTCTTCAGTTTAACCCCTTCCTCTAGATGGATTTGATGCTGGACTATCGTAGGGCTCAGTCCCTTGATATCTGCCATAGTCCAATTGCCAGTAGGTCTTCCTCTTGCCTATTAGTCAAATTGGATGCAACTATGACCGGTAACGTCTCTTGTTCACCTAGGTAGGCATACTTAAGATGTTTAGGCAAGGCCTTTAACTCCAATGAAGGAGGTGGCTCGATGGGTGGAGGTGTTAAGCTTGACTTTTCCATCTCTATAGAACTTGGATTTGCTGCCCATTCAATCTCATCAAGATTGAGATCACTTGATTCTAACTCTTCCTCTTCCTCTGACTCTAGTGTGATCTCCTTATTGTGCTCACCTGTCATGTTTTCAATGAAGTTAACCTCAAAGGGTTGGTCGGTCATGTCGTAGGGATGCTTACCTAAGTTGAAAACATTGACTTCCTTGGTCATATCCCCAAAAGTCAATCTCATGGATCCGTTTCTACAATTTATGATTGCATTTGCGGTTGCTAGGAACGGTCGTCCTAAGATGACGGGAGTTTGGGACCTAGGATTAGACACAGGTTGTGTCTCTAAAACAATAAAATCGACTGGGTAAATGAATTCTCCCACCCGTATGAGGATATCATTGATCTCTCCCTTAGGAACTTTGATTGAGCGATCAGCCAATTGAATAGTAACTTGGGTTGGATTGAGTTCACCTAATCCAAGTTGTTGATATACGGAGAAAGGAGCAAATTAATGCTAGCTCCTAAATCGAGGAGTGCTTGATTAATTTCAGCTCGACCTATGGTGCAAGAGATGGAGGGGCAACCAGGGTCCTTGTACTTGACTGGGATATGGTTGGACAATAGCTTACTAATGTTAGTGGCTAGAAAAACCTTCTTAGGCACATTTGTCTTTCTTTTCTTTGTGCACATGTCCTTAAGGAATTTGGCATAACTAGGGACCTGTTGGATTGCATCAAGAAGTGAAATGTTGAGCCTAACTTAATTGAACACCTCTAGTAGTTTCTCCATATGAGCATTGTTGTTGCTTCTAAGCCTATTTGGAAATGGGGCTATAGGTTGGTGCACCTATCCTGCTGACTTTTCAACTTCAGTTTCATTGGAGCTGGGTGGAGAAGGAGTGGAGTTAGATGGAATGGATGACTGAGATGGATCCTGTGGCATGGATACTCGATTATCAACTTGTTTCCCTGATCTTAGTGTATGAACTAAGTTACACTAGTTTGGGTCTTGAGCCTCATTGGCTAGCCTAGGATTCCTAGGATTTGGCAATGGTTGACTCGGTAGAGTTCCCCTCTGTCTCTCTTGTTGGTTCAATTGGATCTCTATCCTAGTTAAAACTTGAGCCAGCGTGTCGTGGCTTTTAATTAGAGTGTCCACCTTTCTTTCCATATTTGAGAGTCTTGTCTCCATTTGTGAATTTTGAAAAGATGGTGGAGGATTTTGACTAGGGAAATTTTGTTGATAGGGCGGATTTTGGAAATTGTTGGAGAATTTGGGCCTACTTTGATCATTGTTGCTTGGGCCCCATGAAAAATTGGGATGATTTCTCCAACCGAGATTGGAGGTGGGCGAATATGGATTGTTGGCGGGCCTTGTGAAGGCCGCACTCATATGTTCGGGCAAGCTTTGATGCGCGATAAAGACGGGACATTCCTCGAACACATGGTTCATATCTTGACAATAAGTACAGCCCGCCGAAGGTGTTGGGCTGACTTGGTTCACAGAGACTGGTTCTTTCGTTTCAAGAGCTTCTAGTCTTCGCATCACAGCAGCTAACTTAGCATCGGTTGCTATGTTGGCCTCAATAGAATGGATACCTCCTTTAGAAGAAGTAGGGTCATTAGTCCTAAATTTTTCCGGAGTTGGTTCCCATTGAATGGTATTATCAGCTAATTCTTCATATAATAACCATCCTTCATTTTCGTTCTTTTTCAGAAATCCTCCTTGGCACATGGATTCTAACAGGTTTTAGTTTGATATTCTAATCCATCATATAGAACTTGGCAAAGTCGCCATTTCTCTATCCCATGGTGAGGGCATTGGGCAAGGAGGTCCTTAAAACGTTCGAAATATTTCCAAAAAGGTTCATTGGCTGTTTGCTTAAACTGTAAGATGCTCTTCCTAATCAGTGCAGTCTTGTGAACGGGATAAAATTTCTTTAGGAAGGCCTTAGCGAAATTATCCCACGAAGATATTGAACCGGCCTCTAGACTGTAGAGCCATTTCTTTGCTAAATCTTTCAAAGCAAAGGGGACAAACCGTAGTTTGATGGCATCTTCTCCTAACTTGGGTATCTTCATCATGAGACATACTTCTTCAAATTTCCTTATGAAGAAGTACGCATCCTCAGATTCAAGTCCATGAAATTTGGGAAGAGTGTTGATGTATTGTGGCTTGAGCTCAAATTGGTCAACACCTTCATCCGTTAACTTGATGCAAGAAGGAAGAGAGGTTCTAATAGGATAGAACCTATCTTGGAGTGACAGTGGTTGTGCCATGTGTGAGTCGGGCTTTTGCTCAGGTGGTGAACTAGTTCTAGTTAGCCTGGATGTAAGTGGGTCTCTCGACCAAGCGGACATGCATAATTAGCAAACAAGTTCACCCAATCAATCAATAAAAAAGAAACAATCAATATTCCTATTCTAGGGTAAGCCTTGACCTAGACGACTCCTAACTTTAGACTGTCCTTAGGAGGTCTATTGTCGACCTTAACCACAAGTTAATCGGCCAGGTAGGTGGCAAGACCGGTGGGAGGTTTTCCGTCAAAGACGTTCCTTAATTAAATAACCACCGATCTTCGAGCTTTCGGCCCTCAATCTCCTGCCTAGACACCGATTGGCAAGAGTTAATTTCGAACAACTTTCCTCCTTCGGTCAATCTCCTAGTGAGTCCGAGTTAACCTAGGGCCAACATCTAGTCAATTTTCACTTAAGGTTAGGGTTGTGAGTGTGACGGAGATGATTTGTGGGCCAAGGAAGGGTGATGAAATCCCCACCTTATCTTGTTAATGGGTTTTGCCCTTAGAATTTTTTTGTGTACGTGTAAAGCAGTAGATAAGTAATCACTCAAAAAGCAGTAAATTAGCCAAGAGTGTTTCCTAATCTAGATGCAATGCAAACGTACCTTGTCGCCAGCACTCTTCAACAGAAAAAAAAATTAAATAGACACGTGCCTAAGATGCAAGAGTCTAATTTTTTTATTTATCAACAAATGGGTTACTATTATTTAGTTAGCAGTGTGCAGGTTTATCATAGAGAAAATTCTAACAGAGCAGTAAATCAGAATTGCAATTAGCAACAACCTGCAGAAAACAGGGTAAGTAGTCAACTACTCAGGCCGCAGAAACACGGCTTTTGCCACGGACCCGCGGCTCTGTAATAGGCCCTGTTGCTCTGCCTTCGAGGGCAGAGGCACAGAGTTGCTATGTGTCCTCGCTGCTGTTTAGTTTTCCTGTTCTCTGAACCTGCAAACAGAAAGAATAAAAGAGTTAGTTTTGAGAAAATCGTGCCGTTCCTTCCCCGGCAACGGCGCCAAAATTTTGATTGAGATTTAAGAAATTGCAAAGAAAAAGATTAAGAGTTAGAATTCTCGGTCTCAATGCTATCCGCTGCAGCAAGGGCCAAAGCGGGTCGATCCACAGGGAAGGATGCGATGCAAGCTTTTCGGACGATTTCTCTGTATACTTGAAATAAGAAAAGAGAGATTAGATTTGAATATATATGATATGAAAGATGTGGTTTTACTGATCTTCTACCACAACCCATAGTGCAAGTTAAGGATATTGAACATCATCTTGAAATACATGAAATCGATCCTAGGTTTATTAGAGAAGATGCAAGCAAGAGAAAAAGATTTTAGAATCTTACTAGTTCACACTCCTAAAAATCCAACAAGTTTTCATCCTAACATTTAAGTACAGCGTAAGAAAAGCTTTACCTTAAAGTTACGCTGTCAAAGTTCTTAAGCATGAAGTGTGAAGAATTATTTAAAGGTGTAACCTAGATTAGAAAGCTAGTCATCAATTTAATCTTCAAGCAATCTACCTTAAACCTAGGGTTTCTAAAAAGTGTTATCAATCAGTTCAATTCTTAACTGCTCTAGGGTTGTTTAAGAATTCAGCAAACCACAATAAGGAATTAGTTCATCATCTTTTTTTTATCTTTTCAATTTATCTTTTTTTTTATTTTGTTTAATAAGAAGGGTTGCAAAAAGAAAGAAAAACAAACAAGAGAAAGATCGCAGAGAAAAACCAAATTAAAAGACAATAATTGAGATGGCAAAGAGGTAACCTTTATTCGAAAATATCCTCCAAATACAAAGCTCCTTCTTCTCCACAATGTGCTTAAAACGAAAATTACAATTGCAGTAATTAAAGAAAAAGCTAAAGAAACCCTAATCTCCTCATCTCCGGATGGCCCTCTCTGTTGCGTCTGCAGGGGTATTTATAGGTGCAGAAGGAGGTAGAGTCCCAATAGAATTATACTGCCAAATCCGTTGGTCCATCTCATCCATCCGGCCGCGGAAACGCGGCTTTGGCCGCGGAAACGCGGCCTTAGCCTCATCCCTGGCCACGCGCTTTCGCGTGTGGCCTCCTCTGGTCCGTCCATCTGAGTCTATCCGTGTAGATCTGGCATCTCGACTCTTCAATTTGAAATTTCGGGATAACTTGGGAAGCAAGTTACCCTAAATCCAAGTCTCCTCCAAAAACGAATTTCATCCTTGCACTCTATTTATCCTCATCCATCAAGCATTTAGGGTTGAATAGAAGTCTATCCCTCCCCTCTTTTTAGTATTTGCAACATTTGCACTTTGTATTTGCAATTTTGACATTTGGTAATTGCACTTTTGCACTTGGGCTTGGACATGGGCTTGGACATGAGCTTTTGGGCTTCATTTAGGCTTTTATTCTTTATTTAAATAAATACTCAAGGCCTGCACACATTAAATAACAAAACATTAGTAATAGTGCATGATTGTATAAATAAATATGAAAATGTGATAGTAAATATGATGACAAATATGCATTTTTTAATACCTATCACACCCCCACACTTATCTTTTTGCTCGTCCTCGAGTAAAAATCAAAAAGAAAAAAAAACTAAACTAGCTAACTCACTTTCGTAGGAATCACGGTTGCACAACAAGCCGTTAAACCCCTAGGTTACCCTAGAGGACGAGTGTTGTCTCGTGAGGGTTTTCAGCGGATTACACCCACAAAATCCATAAAAAGGAAAATATTTGAAATACGTTTGAAGAGACTAAGTAGTCTATAAGTTTTAGGATTATCATTTTTATTCATTCTTAAACTTAGTCTTTATAAAGTAAATTGTTATCCATTTTAGGTAAGGATCAAAATTAAATTTTTGTATATTTGTTTTCGTTACCAAAAGTCATATGCATCCTTATGCATGTGTACTAAGAATTCCTTAACTTGAACTCTCATGCCTCTTTTTTATATATATTTTTTTTAATATGTATAACTCATCTAATTTTCTTTCGTGTAAGCATGAAGGCTTCTTGAGGCCCTCATACTTAACTAATTGACTATTAGATGTGTTAGTACATATATATATAAATAATTTTTCTTAGTTTCCTTAGGCTTTCTAATCCACCCATGTAGCGAACTTAAAGTCGGTGTGTAACACCCCGCTCCCAGAATACGTACTTAGTTGCGTATTCAGATTTTTCGATCGTATTTTTCGATTTACTTACTGTATTTGTTTTGTATTATGAATTATTTATATGATCGTTTTGTCTTGGATCCGGATTCACGGACTCGGAGTCAGCCCTAGTCTGACCGAGGACCCGATCCTAGGGTATTACTCGATTTGGTCTTTCTCGTGTTATTACTTGAACGCAGAGTCCATACCCGCGTCTGTGTCCCCCCATGTCAACACGACGCGGAGCTCATGCCCGCGTCTGTGTTCTTCTCGTGTTAATGCGACGCGGAACCCACGTCCGCGTCTGCGTTCTTCTCGTGTTATTACTTGAACGCGGGTGTCGAACCCCGCGTTTGTGGCATCTACGCGACGCGACTCCCGCGTTTGCGACTCCCGCGTCTCACTCTCAAAAACCCGCGTCTCCCTGTGCACTCTCTCTTTCCATATACTTCTCTCTCTAAGTTTCTCTCTCTTTCTCTCTAACTCTTTCTCTCTCCTCTTCACTTTCTCTCTCTAAATATTTATATATTATTATATTTTATGGCGCGTGCACGAGTTCCATGGATTTCAGACTTTCGGCATTTCCGATGATTTAGGCGAGTGTTCTCGCCTCCATTTGGGCTTCCCCGCTTTGTCGGGTCGACATGTATTTTATTCCATGTTTAAATGTATTTTGTATTGGGCTGGGTCCCTGTATTGGTGTATGGCCGAGTGCTAATGACTGGACATGTATTGCTCTGTGACGAATGCTTGTATTAGGGTAGTTTAATTCTTTTACATATACCATGCCTGTGATGTATTTTACTACTTTATACCATGCGTGGCCGACCCTTCGTGGTCGTTGGACTCTGGGTTTCTGCCCACTCCTGGGATGGCTAGTAGCCACCGAGAGTGCGCTTAAACCCCGAGCGTTCTTGGCTTCCGGACCCTTCAGCCTCCGGTCTCTCACTATCTCAAAAGAGAAGTGAGTTGAGACCGTCAGGTTTCTCAGCCTCCGGTCTCTCACTATCTCAAAAGAGAAGTGAGTTGAGACCGTCAGGTTTCTTAGCCTCCGGTCTCTCACTATCTCGAAAGAGAAGTGAGTTGAGACCGTCAGGTTTCTCAGCCTCCGGTCTCTCACTATCTCGAAAGAGAAGTGAGTTGAGACCGTCAGGTCTCTCAGCTCCGCTTGGTTATCATGATCAGCGTTCAGCGCTTTACCACTAGATTTGTCTAGGCGAGATGTTGCCGGATTTTCTACTCGCACCTTAAGCCGAGTTGTCCCGTTAACCTTGCCAGACGCTCCAGTGTTAAATACTGTTTGCTGTCTGTGCCTCCAGCTTGCTCAGCTCCGCTTGGTTGTGCTCAGCTACTACTCTATCACATGCCATGTATTTACCTGATATGTTAACACTTGACATGCCATTACTTCATACCTGTCATTTTCATGCTACTATTTAACACCGTTTGTATCACCTGACAACTGAGGTGTTATCACTTGACACCAGACATGCTACTACTTGGCAAATGCCCCTTGTTATGACATGACTTATCACCTGTCACCTACATGAATACTTGTCATTGGCATGTTAAAAACTTGATACCCGTTAAGAGTAACTCTCTACTCATGATTATCATATTACGGGAATGTAGTACCTGATCTCTTGTTATGAACTCCCGTTATGCTTGTTATGACTCCCGTTATGCTTGTTATGACTCCTGTTATGCCTGTTATATACTCCTGTTATGACCAGTTATGTTTCTACTCATTCCCGTAATCTGATAATTATATTTCATAAGCTATAAAAAGATAACTTGCATGGGGAATGGGAGAAAGTGATGGATGCCGGTATGATGCCTTGCTTATAGTAGTGGAATACCAAAAACTGACGATTCGTGTTAGGGGGATTTCAGGCCCCAATGGCTGTGTCCCGGGCGGACGGGAACTACTATAAGTATGAGTTATCAGTTCTTCATCAGCTTCCAGTAATCAACCTCGACTTGCTTATATATGGATGTATGTGTGTTGAGATGTACACCAGGACACATACCTAGATATATGAGTCAGACGAGTAATAATAATAAAATGTCAAGATAATGACTTTTTATGTTGCTCTACAAACTTGGATATACCACTTGTTTCACCACAATTGCTTTCATCGGGTTTTACATCAGATTTCCGTTTTATGATTATTATCATATTAACTGCTCACACCCTGCTTTATCACTTGTATTCTATTCCATCAGTCTTCTGCTCCTATCTTATCGTTCCATGAGTACTTCCTGCTTGATATCACTTGTCTTATATCTACCTGATTACATGCCTATGCTCACGACACTATTTTCAATGCATGATTATGATTCGGTTCTATCGATACACATGTGCTTATCTTTGCACGCCATCTGGCTTTCGTATCACCACTCGCTTGGGGAGTTCTATCTGACTCCCTGGATCCTCATGTCCAGGTCTTGGAGCTTGGAGCGTGTGGATTCCCCCAGTTGTTGATCAGAGTGGCGCAGTTGAAGCATGGATCCCCAGCAGACCATCTGGAGCCTTATCCTTCCAGGCCCCCTGTGCGCCTCTCGAGTTTTCCTTTTGTAAACTCGTGAGTGCCTTTTATACTGTTCATTCTTGTACATCCCTTTGTATTCTCGCATTTGCGCCTATCGGTGATGTAATATTATTGTAATATTTGTCACATCTGGTGATAACTTTGTAATTGTACTCATGTGTTGGAATGTATAACGCACCACTTGCTTCCGTACTCTGATTCTTTCCTGTACTGATGCTTAGCGTATAACGTGAGGGTATTTCTGACCTGCGTACATACGTCGCAGTAACGTCTCCGTACCCGCAGGATCGGGGCGTTACAGGGTGGTATCAGAGCCTAGGCTCTACATCCTCAGTACGTCCAAACGGCAAATTAATGGTAAAGAAATTTGCAACTGGAATGCATGAGTCCTGATTATACACTCCAACTATAAGTGCAGAGTTATCTATTCTTTCTTGATCATTCTTCCTTTGATTCCTAATCTCTTCCATCTTTCCACTGTTCTGATTTTTCGTAGCCTTTATACCAACTTAAGATATGATAGACTAGAGAGGTAGTGGCTGACAATGAATGAAGCTATTATATGATCTCTTCGGCTAACTTTATCGTGCTCGGTATTCTCAGGATTGATCCACGATTGGGTTATCTTCCAGAAGTTGGTATTCGGATTTCTCTACGACTCTTATATATTCTTGGCTATATCTTTCGGAGTGATCGATGCCTGGTCTTCGAAATTCTTAACTATCGGTCTTCTTTATTTATGCTCAGTATTATCAGGGTTTTCTTTATCTTCAGTATTCTGGCTCATTCTTGGAGCAACATTAAGTATGCAGTACGGCAGGAATTCTATTATAAAGCTGTGTTATCAGTCAGTATTATTCGGCATTGTTCGAAGATTTATATAGCCGGAAGTGCAGAGGATGTCTATATTCTGATTATTGTTCAGTCAACTTGAGAGCCCTACCTATAGTGCTTCATATCTTAATTGGTATAATTCCCGTCCTTGTCCTCTTTGTGTTCAATTTACCCCTTATCGAAATTGCGAGGACGCAATTTTTGTAAGGTGGATGGATTGTAACACCCCGCTCCCAGAATACGTACTTAGTTGCGTATTCAGATTTTTTGATCGTATTTTTCAATTTACTTCCTGTATTTATTTTGTATTATGAATTATTTATATGATCGTTTTGTCTTGGATCCGGATTCACGGACTCGGAGTCAGCCCTAGTCTGAACCGAGGACCCGATCCTAGGGTATTACTCGATTTGGTCTTTCTGGTATTTAGATTTGACCGATTTCAGTTTTAAACATCATTTTCCAATATTTTAGATTTTCTATGATTTTCTGAAATTTTCCTGAATTAAATTGAAAATCTTCAAAACCGGTGTCGACCAGTGCCGCTGACCGATTCCCGGATTTTTAATTTTCAAACAGATTGGAATTACTAGAAATGTCTTTTTACATTATTTCTTAAAATCACATTTCCTATCTAAATACCTTTTCTGAGAATTTCCTGAATTTATCAAAATTCCACCAGAATTGGTGTCGACTAGTATCGCTGGTTGATTCCAGGATTTTTAGTTTATAATCGGAATTAAATTTCTGAATTCCGCTTTCACTTTACTTCTTAAAATTATATTTTATTTTTTATACATTTTCTGAAATTTTTCAGAATTTATCAAAATCCGGCCGACGCGGTGTAGACCGGTATCGGCGGTTGACTTCCGAATTTTTAATTTGAAAATGAGATTTTATTTCTGAAAACCGATTTCATATTATTCCTCAAGATGACGTTTTCTATCTCTGAGTATTTTTGGGGATTTTCCGGAACAGTCGATATTTCTCGACCATATTATAATATTATTATTATTCCAATTTCTTCTTTTCTTTCTTTCTTTCCTTTTCTTTTCTTCCACCGACTCCAGCCCACTCCCCTCCACGTGGGCGACACCACCTCACCCCCCTCATTTAATCCCTCTCCCATCCATCCATCAATCCATTCTCCCTTTTCTTTTTCTTTTTCTTTTTCTTCTCTCTCTTCTCTTTATCTTTTTCTCATCTTTCTTTTTCCTTTCATTTTTTCTTTTTCTTTCTTCTCCTTCCCCTGGCACCAACGACCACCGCACCCCCTCTTCCTTCTTCCCCCAAAATTCTCTCCCTCTCTCCCTTCAACCTCCAATCTCTCTCTAAATTCTCTCTCTCCATATCCTCCTCTTTCTTCTCCACCCTTCAATTTCTCCCACCTCTCTCTCTCTCTTCCTCCCACAAGATCCGGCCACGACCACCACCACGCCGGCGAGCTCTTCCAACTCCGGCGAACTCCCCTTCTCCTCCTCTTTTCTTTTTCTTCTTCCTTTCCTTTTCTTTCCTTTTTCCTTCTCTTCTTCTTTCTTTTTCTTTCTTTTCTTTCTTCCCCCTCTCCACTCCCTCTCTTTGGGGTGGCCGGCGGCCACCCCTGCCTGCGCCGGCCACGGCGGCCCGCGCAGCCTCTGCGCCTCCCTGGCTGCAGCCAGGGAGAGGCGCCAGGCCAGGCCCAGCCTAGCCTGGGCGTGAGCAAGGGGGGAAGCAGCCCCCCTGCTGTTCTCTCTCCCCTTTCTGGGGTGGTGATTGGTAGTGAAAAGTGCATTTTTATCATCATATTTACCGTCACATTTTCATATTTATTTATATAATTCTGCACATTTATTATATTTTGTGATTTATTGTGTGCAGGCCTCGAAATAATAAAAAGAAAGAATTAAAGCTTAAAAAGAGCCCAAAAGCCCATATTTGAAGCCCAAGAGTCAAAGTGCAAATAGCAGATTGTCAAAGTGCAAATACACAAAGGGCTAAAGTTGCAAATATCAAAGATGAGGGAAGGATAGAATTCTACCCAACCCTAAACTCTTGCAGGATGAGCATAAAAGCCAAAGATGAGAAGGAAATTCGTTTAAAAGAGATTGGGAGAATACAAAATCTAGATAACTTGATTTCTAAGTTATATCCATATCCCAATATTAAGAGCCAGGATGCAATTTCTAGAAGGAAACGCCCAGATGGACGGACCAGGAGAGGCCACGCGCCAAAGCGCGTGGCATTTGGCTACAAAAGTGCCGCGTTTCCGCGGCAAATTTCCCATTTCCGCGGCATTTCTGACGAGTCTGGGGATCAGCTTTCGTGGGAGAGTTGTAACTGGACTCTAACTCCTTCTGCACCTATAAATACCCCCTGCAGTGCAACGTACAGAGCGTCCAGCGTCCAACAAAGGGCCAAAGTTAGGATTTTTAGGGTTTCTCTTCTTTCTTCTAGTTTTGTAATTAGGGTTTCTTTTTATTTTCAAGAGAGGGAGATGGCTATGTTGAGGGTGACACTGATGTATGCTTCTCTTCTCCATTGTTTCAAGTAATGAAGGTAATTTTTATTTTTATTTATGTCATTGCTTTACTTTTCTTTTTGTTCTCTTTTTCTTTTCTACTTTCTTTCTGTTGATCTTTGATGAGCATGCAAGCGATTACCGAACCACAAGTATAACAAATCTTGGTGGTGCCAACGATATTCCATGGAGATATTCTCCTCCTCGAGGCGTATCAATTCATACTTGCCCAAGGCTTGATGATCTAATGCGAACAGCGGACTGAGATCGATCCCATGATTTATGCGTTCAACGCCTCCGAAATAAGGTAGAAAGTGTTAGGTTTTCACATATTTTCTTCAACCAAGGTTAGTTTTCTTTTCTTTTCTTTTATTTTATTTTTGTAGATTAAATCACTATCTCCCAATTCTTCTCTTCCACTTCACTGTAAATACCACCCATTGTAAATACCACCATCATAACTAATAAAAAAGATAAAAACTTTAGAGAAACTTGCTAAACGCTTCCATCGCAGTCCCTCCCTGAGGATCACGACCCGCATAGCCTTGCTACCGCGGATTAGTATTGAGCACCTTGTACATCATATTCTTAAAACTAAAATATTATATTTTGTGTGCAGGAAAAACTCAGTCAACAAATTGGCGCCGTTGCCGGGGAAGGAACGGCACGATTTCCTCGATCTAACTATCTTTTTTCTTTCTGTTGCAGGTACAGAGAACAGGATACAGAAACAGAGCAGCAGAAATTACATATTGCAACCCTGTGCCTCTGCCCTAGAAGGCAGAGCACTTGGGCCTACTTCTTTGCCGCAGAAACGCGGCAAGAGTAGTTAACTACTCACAGAAATTTCTGCAGGTTGCTTTGCATTGTAAAAATCTGCTTACTGCTGTGATTATTTTTCTCTGTGATCACTCTGCAATTGCTAATAATTAACATTAACCCATTTGTTGAAAATAAAAAAAAAATTTTAGACTCTTGCATTTAGGGCACGTGTCTATTTACATTTTTTTTAATTCTGTTAAAGAGTGCTGGCGACAAGGTACGTTTGCATAGCATATAGATTAGGAAACACTCTTGGTTGTTTACTGCTTTCTTGAGTGATTACTTTTCTACCGCTTTACACGTACACTAATTCATCTTAAGGGCATAACCCATAAGCAAGATAAGGTGGGGATTTCATCACCCTTCCTTGGCCCACAAATCATATCCGTCACACTCACAACCCTAACCTTAAGTAAAATTTGACTAGACGTTGGCCCTAGGTTAACTCGGACTCAATAGGAGATTGACCGAAGGAGGAAAATTGTTCGAAATTAACTCTTGTCAAATCGGTGTCTAGGCAGGGGATTGAGGGCCGAAAGCCCGAAGAACGGTGGTTATTTAATTAAGGAACGTCTCTGACGGAAAACCTCCCACCGGTCTTGCCACCTACCTGGCCGATTAGCTTGTGGTTAACGTCGACAGTAGACCTCCTAAGGACAGTCTAAAGTTAGGAGTCGTCTAGGTCAAGGCTTACCCTAGATTAGGATTTTTGATTGTTTTTTTTTTTTGATTGATTGGGTGAACTTGTTTGCTGATTGTGCATGACCGCTTGGTCGAGAGACCCACTTACATCCAGGCTAACTAGAACTAGTTCACCACCCGAGCTCAAGCCCGACTCACACATGGCACAATCACAGTCACTCCAAGATAGGTTCTATCCTATTAGAACCTCTCTTCCTTCTTGCATCCAGCTCACTATCGAAAGTGTTGACCCATATGAACTCAAGCCACAATACATCAACACTCTTCCCAAATTTCATGGACTTGAATCTGAGGATGCATACTTCTTCATAAGGGAATTTGAAGAAGTATGTCAAATGATGAATATACCTAAGTTAGGAGACGATGCTATCAAACTTAGGTTTATCCCCTTTGCTTTGAAGGATTTAGCAAAGAAATGGCTCTACAGTCTAGAGGCCGGTTCAATATCTTCTTGGGATAATTTCATTAAGGCCTTCTTAAAGAAATTTTATCCCGTTCACAAGACTGCACTGATTAGGAAGAATATCCTCCAGTTTAAGCAAACAGCCAATGAATCTTTTTGGAAATACTTCGAGCGTTTTAAGGATCTCCTTACCCAATGTCCTCACCATGGGATAGAGAAATGGCGACTTTGCCAAGTTCTCTATGATGGATTAGATTATTCTACGAAAACATTGTTAGAATCCATGTGTCAAGGAGGATTTCTGCAAAAGAATGAAGATGAAGGATGGACATTGTTTGAGGAATTAGCTGAAAAATCCATCCAATGGGACCCTACTCCTGAAAAATCTAGGACTAATGACCCTACTTCTTCTAAAGGAGGTATCCATTCCATTGAGGCCAACGTAGCAACCGATGCTAAGTTAGCTGCTGTTATGCGTAGACTAGAGGCTCTTGAAACGAAAGAGCCAGTCTCTGTGAACCAAGTCAGCCCAACATCTTCGGCGGGCTGTACTTATTGTCAAGATATGAACCATGTGTTCGAGGAATGTCCTGTTTTCATCGCGCATCAAAGCTTGCCCGAACATATGAGTGCGGCTTCACAAGGCCCGCCAACAATCCTTATGCACCCACCTACAATCCCGGTTGGAGAAACCATCCCAATTTTTCATGGGGCCCAAGCAACAATGATCAAGTGAGGCCCAAATTCTCCAACAACTTCCAAAATCCGCCTTATCAACAAAATTTCCCTAGTCAAAATCCTCCACCGTCTTTCCAAAATTCACAAATGGAGACAAGACTTTCAAATTTGGAAAGAAAGGTGGATACCCTAGTGAAAAGCCAAGACACGCTGGCTCAAGTCCTAAGTAGGATAGAGCTCCAATTGAACCAGCAAGAGAGACAGAGGGGTACCCTACCGAGTCAACCATTGCCAAATCCTAGGAATCCTAGGCCAGCCAATGAGGCTCAAGACCCAAATCAGTGTCACATGGTTCATACACTCAGATCTGGGAAACAAGTTGATAATCAAGTATCTATGCCATCGGATCCATCTCAGCCATCCATTCCATCTAGCTCCACTTCCATTCCATCTAGCTCCACTCCTTCTCCATCCAGTCCCAAGAAAACTGAAGCTGAAAAGTCAGCAGATCAGTTGCACCAGCCTATAGCTCCATTTCCAAATAGGCTTAGAAGCAACAACAATGCACACATGGAGAAATTATTAGAGGTGTTCAATCAAGTTAGGCTCAACATTCCACTTCTTGATGCAATCCAACAGGTCCCTAGTTATGCCAAATTCATTAAGGACATGTGCACCAAGAAAAGAAAGACTAATGTGCCTAAGAAGGTTTTTCTAGCCACTAACATTAGTGAGCTACTGTCCAACCAGATCCCTATCAAGTATAAGGACCCAGGTTGCCCCACCATTTCTTGCACCATAGGTCGAGCCGAAATCAATCGAGCACTCCTCGATTTAGGAGCCAGCATCAATTTGCTCCCTTTCTCCGTGTATCAACAACTTGGATTAGGTGAACTCAACCCGACCCAAGTTACTATTCAGTTGGCTGACCGCTCTATCAAAGTTCCAAAGGGAGAGATCAATGACGTTCTCATACGGGTTGGAGAATTCATTTACCCGGTCGATTTCATTGTCTTAGAGACACAACCTGTGTCTAATCCTAGGTCCCAAACTCGCGTTATCTTAGGAAGACCGTTCCTAGCAACCGCTAATGCAATTATATATTGTAGAAACGGTTCCATGAGACTGACTTTTGGGGATATGACCAAGGAAGTCAATGTTTTCAACCTAGGTAAGCATCCCTACGATGTGACCGACCAACCTTTTGAGGTTAACTCCATTGAGAACATGACGAGTGAGCATAATGATGAGATCATATTTGAGTCAGAGGAAGAGGAAGAGTTAGAAACAAGTGATATCAGTCTTGATGAGATCGAATGGGAATCAAATCTGAGTTCTATAGAGATGGGAGATTCTAGCTTAACTCCTCCACCCATCGAGCCAACTCCTTCTTTGGAGTTAAAAACCTTGCCCAAACATCTTAAGTACGCCTACCTAGGTGAACAAGAGACGTTACCGGTCATAGTTGCATCTAATTTGACCAATAGGCAAGAGGAGGACCTGCTGGCAACCCTTAGGAGACATAGGGAAGCCATTGGTTGGACTATGGCAGATATCAAGGGACTGAGCCCTACGATAGTCCAGCATCGTATCCATCTAGAGGAAGGGGTTAGACCGAAGAGGGATCCACAGCGTAGGCTAAACCCACTCATGCAGGAGGCTGTACACGCCGAAATAGTGAAACTGTTAGATAATGGGATCATTTATCCCATTTCTGATAGCGAATGGGTTAGCCCAATGCATGTGGTCCCTAAGAAGTCTAGTTTTACTGTGGTAGAGAACGACAAGCATGAGTTAGTGCAAACACGATTGCCTACCAAGGTGAGAGTATGCATAGACTACCGCAAGTTGAACGCAGCCACTAGGAAAGATCATTTTCCCTCCCTTTCATTGACCAAATGTTGGAAAGATTAGCAGGTCATGAGTATTACTGCTTTTTGGACGGTTATTCAGGGTATAACCAAATTCCTATAGCGCCGGAGGATCAAGAGAAGACAACGTTCACGTGTCCATTTGGGACATTTGCCTACCGTCGAATGCCTTTCGGCTTGTGCAATGCCCCCGCCACATTCCAACGTTGTATGTTAAGCCTGTTTTCTGATATGGTTGAGCGTTTTTTAGAAATTTTCATGGACGACTTCTCCGTCTATGGAAATTCATTTGACCAGTGTCTCCATCACTTGGAGCTAGTGCTGAGTAGGTGCACCAAAAGAACTTGACCCTAAATTGGGAAAAGTGTCACTTCATGGTGCAACATGGGATTGTCCTAGGTCACGAGATATCTAGGGAAGGGATTAAGGTAGACAAGGCCAAGGTGGAGATCATAGCGAGACTTCCACTTCCGCGATGCGTGAAGGACATTCGGTCTTTCTTAGGACACGCCGGATTTTATCGTAGGTTCATTAAGGACTTTAGCAAAATTGCTAGACCCCTTACAAACCTTCTAGCTAAAGACGTGTCCTTCATCTTTGATGATAGGTGCCATAGTGCATGGGAGAAATTGAAAATGGAGCTTATCTCTGCTCCTATCATCTCACCTCCGGACTGGTCCAAGCCTTTTGAGATCATGTGCGATGCCTCAGATTTTGCAATAGGTGCTGTCTTAGGACAGCGTAAGGACAGCAAGCAACACGTGATCTATTATTCGAGTAGGACGCTCAATGACGCCCAAATGAACTATACTACAACCGAGAAGGAATTCTTGGCAGTAGTGTTCGCTTTGGAGAAATTCCGCCCATACCTACTTGGGACCAAGACCACGATTTTCACCGACCATTCTGCTCTTCGATACCTTATGCTTAAAAAAGATGCGAAGGCCCGACTCATTCGTTGGATCCTTCTCCTTCAAGAATTCGATCTCGAAATTCGAGATAAAAAAGGTGTCGAAAATGTCGTAGCTGACCATCTCTCTCGTGTGCCAAACGCACCTTCTGACGAGCTGCCCATCAATGACAATTTTCCGATGAGCAACTTCTAGCCATCTCTAAGGAGCCATGGTTTGCTGACATAGTAAATTACTTAGCCACAAACCAAACACCACCTAGTTGGTCTAAACAGGATAGATACCGATTCTTGTCTCAAGTTCGGTATTACATGTGGGAAGATCCTTATCTTTTCAAATATTGTAGCGACCAAATCATTAGGAGATGTGTCCCCGACGAGGAGACTAGAAGCGTGCTAGCTTTTTGTCATGAGTTCGCTTGCGGTGGACATTTTGGTCCTCGCAAAACTGCCGAGAAAATTCTGTAAAGTGGCTTTTATTGGCCAACTGTGTTTAGAGATGCATTTGAGTATTGCAAGACTTGCACAAGATGTCAAATGATAGGAAGAATTTTCAAACGAAATATGATGCCCTTAAATCCCATCCTAGAAGTAGAACTTTTCGATGTATGGGGCATCGATTTTATGGGACCCTTCCCGAATTCGTTTGGGCACCAATACATCTTGTTGGCCGTAGACTATGTGTCGAAATGGGTAGAAGCTGTCCCTTGCAAGACAAATGACAACAAAGTTGTTGTCAAATTCTTGAAAGATAATATCATCTCACGCTTTGGAATCCCTCGAGCCATCATTAGCGACAATGGCACACATTTTTGCAATAGAACTTTTGAAGCTCTTATGCGAAATATGCCATTACCCACAAGTTGTCTACGCCCTACCATCCTCAAACTAGCGGGCAGGTAGAAGTTTCTAATAGGCAAGTCAAGCTCATTTTGGAGAAGACTGTGAATCAGAATAGGAAGGACTGGTCCACCAAACTGGTGGATGCCCTATGGGCATATAGGACTGCCTTTAAGACGATTCTAGGAATGTCTCCCTACAGACTGGTCTTTGGAAAGGCTTGCCACCTTCCTGTCGAGCTAGAGCACCGGGCCCTTTGGGCAATTAAGCAGCTAAATTTCGATTTAGATAAGGCCGGTGAGTTTCAGAAATTACAAATTTCGGAACTAGAGGAGTTGAGGAATGATGCATACGAGAATGCGAAGATTGCGAAGGATAGAGTTAAGGTTTTTCACGATAAATTCATCACGAGAAAAACTTTTGTCCAAGGACAAAAAGTTTTACTTTACAACTCTAGACTTCATCTCTTTCCCGGTAAATTGAAGTCAAGATGGACAGGACCATTCATTGTTAAGACGGTGTTTCCACACGGAGCCATAGAAATCTACGACCCCAAAAATGGCAATGCATTCAAGGTAAATGGTCAACGTCTTAAAATCTTTTTGGAGTCTGTGCCGGAAGCTAATGCGGCGATGGTCTTTTTGACCCACTGTATCGGTGATTATATCTTTCTGCCAGTTCATGCATCCATACATTTCATTCATACATTAGGGACAATGCATGAAACAAGTGTGGGGGAAGGGTATGTAATATAAAAAAAAAATAATTGAAAATATATAAAAATATAATAAAAAAAAATGTTATAAAAAGGATAATACTTTGACTTATTTTTTGAAAGAAATCTAAGTTAGTTTTAAGAATTAGGAAAATCATGATTAGGATTTCTAAAAACTTGTCAAAATAAATAAATTGTTTAAATTTTAGGTATAGGAGGAGAAATTGAATAAATAATTAGTCTTGATTTTTACCTTAATGAAATGTGCATACCAAATGCATATCTAGGATTCTAAGACAAAGACCTTGTGCCTCATATATATAAAAAAAAAAAAGAAAAAAAGAAGAAGAAAAAAAAAAATCACCATTAAGCTGATACATGTGCCTCAAGAAGCATAAGTATTCATGCCTAAAGGTGAGTAAATAAAATAAAGTCCTTAGTTTTGGGGCCTAGTTCACTCGAATTTGAGTCCGCGGGGTGTTTTCTCACCTGGTGCCCTAAAGCCAACCGGTTTGGGAGTCATCGACTTAAGTTCGTTACATGGGTGGATTAGAAAGCCTAAGAAGACTAAGAAATATAATATATGTATTAACACATCTAATAATCAATTAGTTAGGTATGAGGGCCTCAAGAAGCCTTGATGCTTACACGAAAGAAAATTAGATGCGTTATACATATTAAAATATATATATATATATATATATATATATATATATATATATATATATATATATATATATATATAAAGAGGCATGAGAGTCCAAGTTAAGGAATTCCTAGTAAAAACATAAGGATGCATATGATTTTTGGTAACGAAAAAGACTATATTAGAAATTCAATTTTAATCCTTACCTAAAATGAAAACAATTTACTCTATAAAGACTAAGTCTAAGAATGAATAAAAATGAGGATCCTAAACTTATAGACTACTTAGTCTCTTCAATAATAATTCAAATATTTTCCTTTTTATGGATTTTGTGGGTGCAATCCGCTGAAAACCCTCACGAGACAACACTCGTCCTCTAGGGTAACCTAGAGGTTTAACGGCTTGTTGCACGTGCTAAGTGCAACCGTGATTCCTACGAAAGTGAGTTAGGTTAGATTAATTTTTCTTTTTCTTTGTTTTTACTCGAGGACGAGCAAAAAGATAAGTGTGGGGGTGTGATTGGTAGTGAAAAGTGCATTTTTATCATCATATTTACCGTCACATTTTCATATTTATTTATATAATTCTGCACATTTATTAATATTTTGTGATTTATTGTGTGCAGGCCTCGAAATAAAAAAAGAAAGAATTAAAGCTTAAAAAGAGCCCAAAAGCCCATATTTGAAGCCCAAGAGTCAAAGTGCAAATAGCAGATTGTCAAAGTGCAAATACACAAAGGGCTAAAGTTGCAAATATCAAAGATGAGGGAAGGATAGAATTCTACCCAACCCTAAACTCTTGCAGGATGAGCATAAAAGCCAAAGATGAGAAGGAAATTCGTTTAAAGAGATTGGGAGAATACAAAATCTAGATAACTTGATTTCTAAGTTATATCCATATCCATATTAAGAGCCAGGATGCAATTTCTAGAAGGAAACGCCCAGATGGACGGACCAGGAGAGGCCACGCGCCAAAGCGCGTGGCATTTGGCTACAAAAGTGCCGCGTTTCCGCGGCAAATTTCCCATTTCCGCGGCATTTCTGACGAGTCTGGGGATCAGCTTTCGTGGGAGAGTTGTAACTGGACTCTAACTCCTTCTGCACCTATAAATACCCCCTGCAGTGCAACGTACAGAGCGTCCAGCGTCCAACAAAGGGCCAAAGTTAGGATTTTTAGGGTTTCTCTTCTTTCTTCTAGTTTTGTAATTAGGGTTTCTTTTTATTTTCAGAGAGGGAGATGGCTATGTTGAGGGTGACACTGATGTATGCTTCTCTTCTCCATTGTTTCAAGTAATGAAGGTAATTTTTATTTTTATTTATGTCATTGCTTTACTTTTCTTTTTGTTCTCTTTTTCTTTTCTACTTTCTTTCTGTTGATCTTTGATGAGCATGCAAGCGATTACCGAACCACAAGTATAACAAATCTTGGTGGTGCCAACGATATTCCATGGAGATATTCTCCTCCTCGAGGCGTATCAATTCATACTTGCCCAAGGCTTGATGATCTAATGCGAACAGCGGACTGAGATCGATCCCATGATTTATGCGTTCAACACCTCTGAAATAAGGTAGAAAGTGTTAGGTTTTCACATATTTTCTTCAACCAAGGTTAGTTTTCTTTTCTTTTCGTTTATTTTATTTTTGTAGATTAAATCACTATCTCCCAATTCTTCTCTTCCACTTCACTGTAAATACCACCCATTGTAAATACCACCATCATAACTAATAAAAAAGATAAAACTTTAGAGAAACTTGCTAAACGCTTCCATCGCAGTCCCTCCCTGAGGATCACGACCCGCATAGCCTTGCTACCGCGGATTAGTATTGAGCACCTTGCACATCATATTCTTAAAACTAAAATATTATATTTTGTGTGCAGGAAAAACTCAGTCAGGTGGCCGGCGCGACCACCCCTGGCCGGCGGCCACCGGAGGCCGCCGGCGCCGGCCCAGGCAAGGCCACGGCTAGGTCTCCTGGCCTGGCCGTGAGCGGTGAGAGGGGGGCAACCGCCCCCCTTCTCTCTTTCACTCATTCTCTCTCTCTCCTCTCTCTACAATCTCTCTCTCACTCTAGCCCTCTCTTTCTCTCAACCGCTCTCTCTCTCTCTCCTGAATTCTCTCTCCTCTGCCTAATCTCTTTCTCTCTAGACCTCCCACCTCCTCTCTGTAAATTGCTAACGCGAATCTCACCCCCGCGTCCAGGCAATTCCTTAACGCGAATCTTCGCGTTCTTGACATCTATTTAACGCGGCCTTCGCGTTCTTGTATCGACGCAACGCAGAGTCCATGCCCGCGTCTGTGTCCCCCCAATGTCAACACGACGCGGAGCTTATGCTCGTGTCTGTGTTCTTCTCATGTTAACGCGACGCGGAACCCCACGTCCGTGTTGGCCCAAGGTTACAATCACCCATGATTAGTGTATTTTGATGATTACAAACATATTAGTTATTTGTACTAATAACATTTGTTGTTTAAGTGTGTTTCAGATTTCTATTCATTCTAGAAGTCTTCTCTCACAAATACAAGGATTTGGACTCAAGTCAACTCCAACTGGGCTCAAGGAACAAGTGTTGAAGATTATATGAAGAAGCCTATTGAAGATCTTGAAGTCCTTAGAAACATTGTAAGAAATAGAATGTTAAAGTTTGAGTATATGAAATTTGGCTCTAGGATTTGCACACACACTTGTTTCATATATTTCCTATGTTTTGAAAATGGTTATTTCTAAGTTTTATGCCTTAGTTTATATATACATGTACCAAAAGCTTTATATCTTAAAAATCTTGTATAAAACATGTGTATAAACTATTTTTTGCATAATACTTAGCTATATGTATTTTTAAAATATTTCTCAAAATTTTTCTAACTCAAAACCAGCCCAGTTTTCTGTTTCAGGCAACTCCGCCGACCGGCCCGTCGACCGGCGATGTGTCTGGACATGCACTGTTTGTGCATGTCTGTCGGTCAACCGGACCGGTCGACCGACGGAGAGCAAATTGCTCACAGGTTTTTTCGATCGACCGGACCGATCGACCGGAAGAAGGAAACTGTGTTTCCTCCTTTGGGACGGTCGACCGGACCGGTCGACCGAAAGCCAACGGCTCTTTGCAGCTGGGCTTGCGGTCGACCGGACCGGTCGACCACCAAGCCTGCTATAGCCTAACGGCTCTTTCCTCTTTGGGCTATTCTGAAAAACTGTTTTTGTTTTCAGATTTAACAGATTTTTGGAGAGTTATTGGGGAGCTTTTGCAGGTCAAATTAGGTGTAAAGAAATTGTTTTTAACCTATTTTCTAACCCTATAAATAGAGGAGAAGTCTCTCTTGCATATCACCAAGAAAAATCCTCAAGTTTGTGTTGTTTTCAAAAGAGAAAAGAAAAGTTTAAAGCTTTCATTCCAATTCTTTTTGAGCTTGTTTTTCAGTTGTGTTTGATTACTAATATCACTCTACAACTGAAATTTTTCTCACCACCCACACTTCATAGAGCCAAAAATCCAATACTCATTCTATAGTGAAGTTGTAATTGAAGTGAGAGTGTTTGTAAAAGAGTTTGAGAAATAGTGTAGTGATCTTGTTGTGATCACTTTGTTCTTGTAATCCTTTCCTTGTGGAGCAACCTCTTCGGTAGAGGTCCTTTGTACTCGGTGGAGCTCGGTGCTCGGTCTTCGGTAGACCAAATTGTAAAGGCGTCCTCGGTGGATAGTGGAAACCCTTCACGGAGGTGAAGGCGGGGAGTAGAGCGGTGGCTCGAACCTCGAAACAAATCACTTTGTTTGCGATTGTCTTTGCGTCTAATTCTTGCTTTACTTTTCAATAGTTCCTTATTGCTTTCTATTGCATACTTGTGATATTGTTTAAATCTCTTGTGCAACTATTTGCTTGCTTGTAATTCTTGCCATATATCATTGTGTTTGCATCATTCTTCATATCATCCAATTCATACTTGTGTGTGCCAATCCCGTACTCATCCAACAAGAGCTTCACATAGCGCCTCAACCCATATCAAGGGGAATCAAGAGGAGTTTAGTCCAGAGCCTCGCAAGAGGAATTCGGCTACACTTGTTGAATTGTACTAAGTTGAGCCTCACTTGTTTTAGGTTCCGTATTTAGAGAGTTAAAATTTTTAAGATTAGCAATCACACCTATTCACCCCCCCTCTAGGTGTTTTTCAATTGGTATCAGAGCTTGGACTCTAGGATTTGTTTAACAACCTTAGAGAAGATCCTAATTTGCTAATCATTTCATTCATATTCATATAATAAAAATGGCCGATGGAATTAAGACCCCTCCTAAGTTTGATGGACTTAACTTTCCCATATGGAAAGTTAAGATGACCGTGTTTTTGCAATCTCTAGGTAGCCGAGTTGCAAAAGCCGTGACTAAGTCCTTTAGTGTACCCCCCGGTGACGAATCCACTTGGTCCGAAATAGAGACTAAGGAATTCGATGCCAATGCCAAAGCTCACTATGCACTTCTACAAGCCCTTAATGATGATGACATTTCTAGGGTTATCCATTGCAAATCCGCATATGAGATTTGGTCACACTTGATAGTCACTCATGAGGGGACCTCACAAGTAAAGAAGGCTAAGATTGACCTTCTTCGGTCCCAATATGAAATATTTAGCATGCAAGAAAATGAAACTGTAACGCCCCGATCCCACGGTGCGGGGACGTCACTGCGACGTATATACGCAGGTCAGAAATACCCTCACGTATATACGCTAAGCATTAGTACAAGCAAGAATCAGAGTACTACAAAGCGTGGTATTCATTCATATGCCAACTTAAGAAGTACAAATTACAAAGTTATCACAGGATATGATATACTATTACACAATACATGTATCTTATATCACAACCATGTCCAAAAGTACGATTTACAATATGAACACAAGATGCTCACGAGTTGGATGAGGATCCCGTGAGTCGAAGAGAAAAGTCTGGCACGAGAGAAACCGAACTAGTCGGCCTGCTCAACAAGGAAAGCTTGATCTTCTGTGGACGGCTCCACTTCAATCCAAGCTCCGGAACCTGAACATACAAATTCAAGGGAGTCAGGACCTCCCAAACAAATGATCAGGTTACAGCCGAGTGGCAAAGAGACAAGAGCAGGAGAGTTGGAACAGTATAATAAATATTCAGCCAGCAAGTAATGGAAGCACAACAATTTAGAGTTGAAAAGACGTTGTACAAGTTTAGGTTACGGCTCTATGAGACTAGTACCTCGAAGGAATAATCCAAATAAGGAAACCCTCATCTATATACCTTTATCTCATGTCCCCGTAATCCAGGCGTGTACAATGGATCCACAGTTAGCGTCTTTTATTATTATTACTTGTCTTACTTTGATATCTAGCTATGTGAACTAGCGTCCCAGCGCACATAGATCCATATCCGAGTAAAGCAAGGTTGTTATTGGAAACCAGCGGGGGTATCAATGAACTATGTTTACAGTGGGTCCCGTGCTTGCCCGGGACCACGGTCCAGGGTGTTCCGTTGCTTGGTGACGGAACCAGCCGCAAGGCCTATCAGGAGGGACTTATGTATGCCCTTTATCATGATGGTATCAGGAAGAGGGAGCCAGCACTCCCCTCGGTCGCCTGGAGGCCCACAGGTCAGACCGGATAGTTTAGTTGCACAACATACCTAATATCACTGTAAACACGAACATATATTGATAGCCGCATATTTCCCCCGACCCAATGCAAGTTGTCTCATTTTACGAGTTCTTTAGATATTTATCAGATTTCGGGAATGAGCAGGAGCAAGTCAGGAATATCAGGAGTACAATCGTACTATCACTTAATCAAGTTATAAAACATGATGTCCGGTTATCATTCCCATTATCGTGATAATTATAAGAGTCAAGTGTATCATGCTTGGTATTAAGAGATAGCATGACAAAAGGTGATATTTCATCAAGTAACAAGTCATGAAGTAAGAATAAATAATACATGTACCAAGAATAAAATCCAAATACAATAAAGTAATTAACCATGACAATCAGCCAAAGTTAGTCGACTAGGGTGAAATAGGTAGTCGACTAATGAAGGGTTAGTCGACTATGGAAGAGGGCCAAGTCGACTAGTCAGGACTGCGTCTCACAAAGTCGCGTCTTTCAGAAAAAGGGTTAGTCGACTAGGAAAAAGGAGTAGTCGACTAATAGAAGACTGCGTTTCAAAGAGCTGCGTTTCATAGGAAAAGTTAGTCGACTAGGAATATGGGGTAGTCGACTATAGAAATCTGCGTTTCAGAGAACTGCGTTTCACTGGAAAAGTTAGTCGACTAGGAAAATGGGGTAGTCGACTAATGAAGTCTGCGTTTCAGAAAAGGGTGCGTTTCAAATGAGTTAGTCGACTAGGGTCAAGGGAGTAGTCGACTAATTGGGGTCTCAAGTCGACTAATCATTAGGTCAAGTCGACTAATCGACTGAAAACAGAGTGCAGAACAGATTTGATGGTTGTGTTTGTTGATCAATTTACACCATATGAAAACACAATTATGTCCAAGTCTTGGCGAGTAAAAATACTCGCCTAAAAAACGTTCTTATGCGTCCAGCGTTCCGGGAGAGTCCTTGTTCAAGTTATCGCAACTTATCACCAAAACGATTACCCGAAATAATCGCGAACGATTACCGGAATAACCTACGGCGATGTCGACAACTAAGAAAACCCGGCCCCAATCCTAAAAAGGGGGGACCGGCCTTAGTGTCTTGACAACAAAGAAGAGCACGGCCCCAATCCAAAAGGAGTGACCGGCCTTCACCAAGTGATGGAGGAGGAATTTGGAGGAGGTTAAGGCTTTGTGAAGTGGAATGAAAAGTGAAGGAGAAATGAGAAGGAGGAGTTTATATAGCTTTTGGATTTGTGAAGGAGATGCCAATAATGTAGAAGAGAGGGGGTTTTATGTAAATAAAAGGGTGAGGTGTTTCTCTTGGCCAATCTTGGCCGGCCATGGAAGAGAGAGAGAGAGAGAGATATTTGTGTGGAAGTTGGTGGAAGTGTGTAGAAATTGGTGGAATTTTGGAGAAAAAGTTGTGGCTTGTGGAAGGAAGAAAGGAATTAAAGAAAAAGGAAAAAGGAAAAGAAATTAAAAGGGAAGATATTTTCTTGGACTCAAAGTGAAACTGTTGAAAAGGCTGATTCCCGGGTTTGAGTCGTGGATGCGGAAAACATTTCGAAAAATACCGAAATCGTCCCGAAATCAAGTATCTCGGAACGACTCGCAAAATTTACCAAAAATCAAGAATAATATTCTAAGACTCATGGTGAAATTCGTTTGAAGAAATAATTTATCGTTTTGAAATTAAAAATCCCGGATACTGGCCGATACCGACTCCGGTGGAATTTTCATAAATTCATAAAATCCTCAGAAAAAGTATTTAGGTAGGAAATATGATTCTAAGAGGAAATGTCTAAAGACTCTTCGAGAAATTCCAATCTGTCTGTAAATTAAAAATCTGGGAATCGATCAGCGGTACTGGTCGACACCAGTTTTGAAGATTTTCAATTTAATTCGAGAAAATTCCAGAAAATCCTAGAAAATATAAAATATTAGAAAACGATATTTAAAACTAAAATCGGTCAAATACAAGAAGTAAATCAAAAATACGATCGAAAAACTGAATACGCAACTAAGTACGTATTCCGGGAACTGGGTATTACAATCCATCCACCTTACAAAAAATTTCGTCCTCGAAATTTCAGGAAGGGGAAGGTGACGGTAGAGAAGGATAGAGAGAAGAATTTTACCAACTTAAGTTGTGAATAGTTGAGGATAACGTTCACGGATAACATCCTCTCGTTCCCACGTGGCCTCTCCTGGCACATGCCTATTCCAAGAAACCAACACTATATGGTATTGCCTTATTCTTCAAGGTCTTAACACTTTTATCCAAATGGCCATCGGTTGCTCTTGATAGGACAGATCTGGTTGTAGTTCCAGTTCGGAGTGATCTAGGATATGATTCTCATCCTTGACATACTTCCTCAACTGTGATACGTGGAATACATTGTGTACTCCGTCTAAAGATGGAGGTAATGCCAATCGGTAGGACACATCTCCCACACGATCCAAAATTTTGAATGGGCCGATGTATCTTGGGCTAAGCTTTCCACGAGAACCGAACCGGATTACCCCTTTGGTGGGTGATATCTTAAAAACACATGGTCACCTGTCCTAAATTCCAATGGTCTTCTCTTTGTGTCAGCCCAACTTTTCTGTCGGCTCTGTGCTGCCCGGAGGTGATCTCTAATGATTCGAACTTTGTCTGTTGTCTGAATTAGGATCTCTGGCCCCAAAAGTCTCCTCTCACCGACTTCGTCCCAACAAATTGGTGATCTACATTTTCTGCCATATAATGCCTCAAACGGTGCCATCTTGATACTGGCCTGATAACTGTTATTATAAGAAAATTTTGCCAGATGAAGATAGTCTTCCCATGATCCCTTGAATTCAATCATGCAGGCTCTTAGCATGTCTTCAAGAATTTGGATAGTCCGTTCAGATTGTCCGTCTGTCTGGGGGTGATATGAAGTACTGAATTTCAGACGAGTTCCTAGACTTTCTTGGAGACTTTCCCAGAAATGCGATCGGAATCTTGTGTCTCTATCTGATACGATGCTAACCGGAACTCCATGTAGACGAACTATTTCCTTCATGTATTTGTCTGCCAGGACTTCTGTTGTTTGACCTACCCTGAATGGTATGAAGTGAGCTGATTTTGTGAGGCGATCAATGATTACCCAAACTGCATTATTACCCTTAGGACTGCGAGGTAGTGCCGTGACAAAATCCATAGTGATATGTTCCCACTTCCATTCGGGTATCGGTAAGGGTTGTAGAAGTCCAGCTATTCTTTGATGTTCTATCTTTATCTGCTGACAAACTAAGCACTTGGCTACATACTGGGCTATCTCTCTTTTCATAGCATTCCACCAAAACTGTTTCTTTATATCTTGATACATTTTAGTTCCCCCTGGGTGTATGGAATAGGCTGAACTGTGTGCTTCTGCTAGAATTTTCTGTCGAACTTCTCCTTGGGGAACGCAAATTCTGTTACCAAAGTATAGTGCATCATCCGTATGAATATGGATATCTGTTCTCAATCCAGCTTCTATTTGAGCTCTGAATTTCTGTAATCTGGGGTCTTTCTTTTGGGCTTCTTTAATCTCATTTAGCAATGCCGATTGAATCTGAAAGGTCATTAACTGTCCTACCTTATCAGTTCCTTGTACTAACATTAAGTCCAATCTTATTATGTCTTGAATTAACTCTTTCTGTTGAGTAATTTGGACTAGCATTCTATTTTCTGGCTTCCTGCTCAAGGCATCTGGTACCGTATTGACTTTGCCTGGATGATATTGCAAGTCTATATCATAGTCCGCCATTAATTCAAGCCACCGTCTCTGTCTCATGTTTAATTCCTTCTGTGTGAAAATATACTTAAGACTCTTGTGATCTGTGTAGATTAACACTTTGTCTCCCAGAAGATAATGCCTCCAGATCTTTAAGGCGAATATTACTGCTGCCAGCTCTAAGTCATGAGTTGGATAATTTCGCTCATGAGTCTTCAGTTGCCTGGATGCATAAGCTATGACATGATCATGTTGCATTAGTACACACCCTAGGCCTTTTCCGGATGCATCACTGTATATGACCATCCTCCTCTTCCTGAGGGAGTCCTTAAGATTGGAGCTGTAATGAGTCTTTGCTTTAATTGCTCAAATGCTGCAGTACATTCCTCTGTCCATATATACCTTTCTCCTTTTCGGGTGAGCTTTGTTAACGGGGCTGCAATCTTGGAGAAATCTTGGACAAAGCGTCTGTAATATCCGGCTAGTCCAATAAAACTCTTAATTTCAGTCACTGTCCTTGGAATTGGCCAGTCCTTTACTGCCTGGATTTTGCTGGGATCAACTGAAATTCCTTCTTCTGAAATCATGTGTCCAAGGAAGGCTATACGGTCTAACCAGAAGTCACACTTGCTCTGCTTAGCATGAAGTTGTTCTTGTTTGAGAGTCTGTAATACTATCCTCAAGTGTTCTGCATGCTCTCGGTTGTTCTTTGAATAAATCAAGATGTCATCTATAAAGACAACTACGAACTGATCCAAATATGGCGAGAACACTCTGTTCATCAAATCCATGAAACTGCAGGGGCATTGGTGACTCCGAAAGCATAACTAGAAATTCATAGTGGCCATAACAGGTTCTGAATGCCGTCTTCGGAATATCTTCTTTCTTCACCTTTAGCTGATGATAACCTGATTGTAAATCTAATTTAGAGAATACTCGGGCTCCATGTAGTTGGTCAAACAGGTCATCAATCCTTGGTAAGGGATACTTGTTCTTGATGGTAACTTTGTTCAATTCTCTATAGTCGATACATAACCGTTTACCACCATCCTTTTTGTTTGCCAATAGTACTGGAGCTCCCCATGGTGAAGTACTTGTCGAATTAATCCCTTATCAGAGTATTCTTGCAGCTGTTTCTTTAGAATCTCTAACTCAGTGGGTGCCATTCTGTACGAGCTTTGTATTGGAACTGTTCCTGGAATAGTCTCAATGGAGAATTCAATCATTCTGTCAGGTGGGAGTCCTGAAATTTCAGCAAATACTTCCGGGAATTCATCCCAAACCGTACTTTCTTCTTCTGAATCTCAGCAGTAGCCATCCGAGTTTTTCTCTTGACAGCCTTGGGTTCCCCGTTAAATTGAAATTCCGGCTGACGTGGATTCTGAACTCAATTCTCTTCTCCCGACAGTCAAGCACTGCATAGTATTTGCTTAGCCAGGTCATGCCTAAGATTACGTCGTACCCTTTGGTATCTAGTACGAGCATATCTATGCCAATGTTCTGTTACAGAGTTCTACGGGGCAATCAGTACAAACCTTAGTAGATATGACTACTCCATTCCCTGTACTAATCTCCCATTGGTGGTCTAAAGTTTTAACAGGTATAGAATGCAATGCAACAAAATGATCTGAGATGTAACAATGGGAAGCACCTGAATCGAAGAGGGCTAGAACAGGTTTTGAGTGTACCATGATTTTACCTGTTATCACTTCCTCAGAAGCCTCGGCCTCTTCTTCCGTCAAATTGTAAGCTTGTCCCCTTCCACGTCCTGTTGCAGTCCTAGCTCCTCTTTGGACTGGGCGAATAGCTTGTTGTGGAGGAGGGGGAAGAGCTCTCCTAACCATTGGTCCCTGGTTCCTCTGTCCAATTGGCCCTGGAAGTGCTGGCAGGGTTTGGTTGGCTATTCCCATTCTTTTGTGGGGACAGACTTCTATGGTATGGTCACGGGAACCACATACCAGGCATAATCCATTTGCCCTACGGCAATTTTGTTGAGAGTGACCTGGTTTCAGGCAAAAGTAACAAATAGGACCTGGTTGGGCCATCTGGGGTTGGGCCATCTGGAAAGGAGCTGGTCGGAATGGTCGTCTCATTATTGGAGCTTTTGCTGCTCTGAATGGACCTCCTCTCCCCATTTGTGGGAATGGCCTCTTCATGGCCTGGTTCCTTATCAGGTTCAATTTCTTCTTCTCCAGTCCACGCTCCACTTCCCGAGCTATGGTGAGGACTTCGGAATAAGTTTTCAGCTGTTGGGGCATTAGAAGACTTGAATGTCCATTTGTAAGCCCTGTTGGAATCTACTTGCTCGCTTCTCCTCATCAGTCACCATGTATGGAGCAAAGCGGCTAAGTCTTAAAAATTCCGCGGCATACTCATCCACGGACCGATTCCATTGCTGAAGTCGGATGAACTGTTCTTCCATATCTTTCTGAGCTGTGGCAGGAAAGAACCTACTATAGAAACTTTTAGAGAATTGGTCCCAGGAGACAGGTTTTTCTAATCTTGCCTCCTCAGCTAGCCACCAGGTTCTGGCTACATCCTTTAGTTGAATCTTTGCAACCTCTACTTGATTTTCCTTTGGAACTCGAGCTGCGTTCACAGATCTGTGGTGTCGATCAGCCATTGTTCAGCATCCAATGGTTTCTCTCCTCCTGTAAAAAGCTGGTGGTTGCAACCGTCGAAAGTCGGATATGTTCCCCGGCCTTTGTTCTTTAGGAGCTGCTAACTCTTGCCGGAAGAGTTCTGTCTGTTGTTGCTGATTTTCCACCATCGTCTGGATAACCCTCAGAATATCGGCATTCTCTCCCGTGGGTCCGTTTGATACTTGTCCTGAGTTGTTCGACTCGTCCTTCTATCCATACTTGTTGGTAAAGATGACTGGAAATTGAAAAATGGAAGGATTTTAGGATATGAAGGAATCAAGAAGGACTAGATAACTTTGTACATTGTAGTTGGCAATTGCAAATTTCATTAATTTGCTGCTTGATTGTACTATAGGTGTGAGAGCCTAGGCTCTGATACCAACCTGTAACGCCCCGATCCCACGGTACGGGGACGTCACTGCGACGTATATACGCAGGTCAGAAATACCCTCACGTATATACGCTAAGCATTAGTACAAGCAAGAATCAGAGTACTACAAAGCGTGGTATTCATTCATATGCCAACTTAAGAAGTACAAATTACAAAGTTATCACAGGATATGATATACTATTACACAATACATGTATCTTATATCACAACCATGTCCAAAAGTACGATTTACAATATGAACACAAGATGCTCACGAGTGGATGAGGATCCCGTGAGTCGAAGAGAAAAGTCTGGCACGAGAGAAACCGAACTAGTCGGCCTGCTCAACAAGGAAAGCTTGATCTTCTGTGGACGGCTCCACTTCAATCCAAGCTCCGGAACCTGAACATACAAATTCAAGGGAGTCAGGACCTCCCAAACAAATGATCAGGTTACAGCCGAGTGGCAAAGAGACAAGAGCAGGAGAGTTGGAACAGTATAATAAATATTCAGCCAGCAAGTATGGAAGCACAACAATTTAGAGTTGAAAAGACGTTGTACAAGTTTTAGGTTACGGCTCTATGAGACTAGTACCTCGAAGGAATAATCCAAACAAGGAACCCTCATCTATATACCTTTATCTCATGTCCCCGTAATCCAGGCGTGTACAACGGATCCACAGTTAGCGTCTTTTATTATTATTACTTGTCTTACTTTGATATCTAGCTATGTGAACTAGCGTCCCAGCGCACATAGATCCATATCCGAGTAAAGCAAGGTTGTTATTGGAAACCAGCGGGGGTATCAATGAACTATGTTTACAGTGGGTCCCGTGCTTGCCCGGGACCACGGTCCAGGGTGTTCCGTTGCTTGGTGACGGAACCAGCCGCAAGGCCTATCAGGAGGGACTTATGTATGCCCTTTATCATGATGGTATCAGGAAGAGGGAGCCAGCACTCCCCTCGGTCGCCTGGAGGCCCACAGGTCAGACCGGATAGTTTAGTTGCACACAATACCTAATACCACTGTAAACACGAACATATATTGATAGCCGCATATTTCCCCCGACCCGATGCAAGTTGTCTCATTTTACGAGTTCTTTAGATATTTATCAGATTTCGGGAATGAGCAGGAGCAAGTCAGGAATATCAGGAGTACAATCGTACTATCACTTAATCAAGTTATAAACATGATGTCCGGTTATCATTCCCATTATCGTGATAATTATAAGAGTCAAGTGTATCATGCTTGGTATTAAGAGATAGCATGACAAGAGGTGATATTTCATCAAGTAACAAGTCATGAAGTAAGATAAATAATACATGTACCAAGAATAAATCCAAATGCAATAAAGTAATTAACCATGACAATCAGCCAAAGTTAGTCGACTAGGGTGAAATAGGTAGTCGACTAATGAAGGGGTTAGTCGACTATGGAAGAGGGCCAAGTCGACTAGTCAGGACTGCGTCTCACAAAGTCGCGTCTTTCAGAAAAGGGTTAGTCGACTAGGAAAAAGGAGTAGTCGACTAATAGAAGACTGCGTTTCAAAGAGCTGCGTTTCATAGGAAAAGTTAGTCGACTAGGAATATGGGGTAGTCGACTATAGAAATCTGCGTTTCAGAGAACTGCGTTTCACTGGAAAAGTTAGTCGACTAGGAAAATGGGGTAGTCGACTAATGAAGTCTGCGTTTCAGAAAAGGGTGCGTTTCAAATGAGTTAGTCGACTAGGGTCAAGGGATAGTCGATTAATTGGGGTCTCAAGTCGACTAATCATTAGGTCAAGTCGACTAATCGACTGAAAACAGAGTGCAGAAAAGAACAGATTTGATGGTTGTGTTTGTTGATCAATTTACACCATATGAAAACACAATTATGTCCAAGTCTTGGCGAGTAAAAATACTCGCCTAAAAAACGGTCTTATGCGTCCAGCGTTCCGGGAGAGTCCTTGTTCAAGTTATCGCAACTTATCACCAAAACGATTACCCGGAATAATCGCGAACGATTACCGGAATAACCTACGGCGATGTCGACAACTAAGAAAACCCGGCCCCAATCCTAAAAAGGGGGAACCGGCCTTAGTGTCTTGACAACAAAGAAGAGCACGGCCCCAATCCAAAAGGAGTGACCGGCCTTCACCAAGTGATGGAGGAGGAATTTGGAGGAGGTTAAGGCTTTGTGAAGTGGAATGAAAAGTGAAGGAGAATGAGAAGGAGGAGTTTATATAGCTTTTGGATTTGTGAAGGAGATGCCAATAGTAGAGAGAGGGGGTTTTATGTAAATAAAAGGGGTGAGGTGTTTCTCTTGGCCAATCTTGGCCGGCCATGGAAGAGAGAGAGAGAGAGAGATATTGTGGTGGAAGTTGGTGGAAGTGTGTAGAAATTGGTGGAATTTTGGAGAAAAAGTTGTGGCTTGTGGAGGAAGGAAAGGAATTAAAGAAAAAGAAAAAGGAAAAGAAATTAAAGGGAAGATATTTTCTTGGACTCAAAAGTGAAACTGTTGAAAAGGCTGATTCCCGGGTTTGAGTCGTGGGCGGAAAACATTTCGAAAAATACCGAAATCGTCCCGAAATCAAGTATCTCGGAACGACTCGCAAAATTTACCAAAAATCAAGAATAATATTCTAAGACTCATGGTGAAATTCGTTTGAAGAAATAATTTATCGTTTTGAAATAAAAATCCGGATACTGGCCGATACCGACTCCGGTGGAATTTTCATAAATTCATAAAATCCTTAGAAAAAGTATTTAGGTAGGAAATATGATTCTAAGAGGAAATGTCTAAAGACTCTTCGAGAAATTCCAATCTGTCTGTAAATTAAAAATCCGGGAATCGATCAGCGGTACTGGTCGACACCGGTTTTGAAGATTTTCAATTTAATTCGAGAAAATTCCAGAAAATCCTAGAAAATATAAAATATTAGAAAACGATATTTAAAACTAAAATCGGTCAAATACAAGAAGTAATCGAAAAATACGATCGAAAAACTGAA